>OZ022416.1:13712101-13829601 GCA_963989365.1 Rhimphoctona megacephalus
AATTAACACTGCACATTAATAAAAAAAAATTGCACTTATAAACATAAACACTCTGCGCGTATTTTGACAAATTGAGGTTAGTAAATAAGTGGTAACGGTGTGTCTGATATAAGTATATATATGACTAGGATCTTTTCGATCGCAGCGCCGCCGTTTCAGACTGGGATGTCGTGTACATTTCTAAAGTGCACTGTGACCACTCCTTTACTCTAGCCTTCATGATCACAAGGTTCTACAAAAGTTATGGAACAATTAACAAAATAAATTTGATACGTCCATATGATCTTAGTATAAACAAAACGTATTTATATGTGAATTTCCCTATTGTAGAAATATATATTTAGAGTGTACACCAAATTCCAATGGAGCCTTAAATGAATTACGAAAGTTTAATAACGGTAATAAGGCAGTGAGATTTCTTTCTTCAGCAAGTTAACCCGAAAGCTGCCTCGAAACTTACCTCGAAACTTGCCTCGAAACTTACGATATTTTTTGACGACGTGTGTTCGGCCGACAGAAACAATTCAATATAAAATTTTCATTTTTTTTTCCTAAAGGTTTAACTAACATCAATCGAAATGATGCAGTACACTCAAATTTGGGAAGGAACGAATATTTGATAGAGGATTTTTTCAATCGCGGACAACTATCCACTGCAATTTGCAAAAATGTTTATTATTTATTTTAAAAAGCCTATTAAAACACTTGGTTGGTAATTTTTAAAAATTCACTGATGATAAAGAGTATACATATTTAAATAATATGGATACTGGGTATTTAATTTTAGAAAAAAAAAATAAGAAGTATAAACGTATTAGTAATAATTTCATTGGACATCAATCTGTGAGAGTTCCTGGCTTTAATTGCTCGAAGGTCGATATTACGTGTTACGTCGTTCATAATTGTCTCAACATTATTACTTACATTATTTGTTCTGAGGTTATGCATACTCATAGTTTTTCAGCTTTATTCCTCTCTAGTTAGAACTACTTCGGGTAGAAGACGTCGATTATTATTGCATTCCAAAAAAACGCTTTTTAATTTGTTCTACACGTGATATAATAGAGTGACAGTACGTTAAATCTTCGTTTGGGGAATTGATATTTTTTATCTTCTATTTTTGGTCAGGTGTTTCCATTCTTTAACTGCACTAAAATATTATATATTGGCTCGTTGAGTTCGATATTCACATGTCGTTTTATTTTGAACAGCTCTCGGAAATTCTTTTTGCTCGATACACGAAATATCATATTGCTGAGCTTTAAAAAATTCAGTTCATCATTTCTTATCTCAATTCGTATTTGACAACTCTAATCGCGTTTTATTACTGCGAACTTAACTGTCATTTACAATCCGTCGTAGGAAATTAACGATGACATAAAAACGGTCTGTTTAAATGATGACCTGTGTTTTTTCTACCGTCGGAAAGTTTTGAACTGTATAACGTTTATCAAAAACTTTATCAATGTTTGTGAATGGACATTCTCACTTCCATATGTGTATATATATTAATTTACTCCCACAGTAAAGGAGTGTAATGGCTAGTGGATCGTTATCTTCTCTTTAGGAAACTTACAGAATATGTGAGCCATTGCAGTACAAAATTATTTGACTAAAGAAAGTTAAGCCTTATTGGAAAATGAGCGTTAATAAAAATCGATGTTGTCAAAACTTGCAAAAATTGTAACATTTTAAAGCACTTTTTATTTATTTGACGACAATTATAAGGCGATTGAAAAATTTATGAATTCTTTTCTCCTGCTATTAATGATCACATATTTTTTGCAATGCCACCATACCATGGCAATCATGACCCAGTTCCTCTTCCATATTTTTTTGTTCTCAACAGCTGTAAGTTCCTAATATCCGAGATGAGCAATGATGCAGATTGGATCGTCGTTGTCCGACTGGCCGTGAACGATGAATTTCTAACAATAAGTAACGATTGATAGGTTCAAATGGACGATGCTCCATCGATCGACTAAGACTCTTCGCGAAGTGATCGCAGATCCGTTGCGTACTCAGATAATAATTGATGATTATTCATACGTTTATTCATTCATATATTTTCTCCAAGTCCAAGTTACTCGAAAAACAATGCTTTGACTTTTGACATCCTCTGTCACCAAATCGTAAAC
This sequence comes from Rhimphoctona megacephalus, assembly GCA_963989365.1. Lineage (NCBI taxonomy): Eukaryota > Metazoa > Arthropoda > Insecta > Hymenoptera > Ichneumonidae > Rhimphoctona > Rhimphoctona megacephalus. The sequence continues at coordinate 13,714,240 of OZ022416.1, forward strand.
ACACTAAGTAAGTACTTTAATTCCCTTTTCTTAATGTTTGTAGGTCGTAATTGTTCTAATTTTCGTTGAACTTAATTATTGGCCACCTACGTCGGTGTATCGCTCCACTTAATCTTTCTAGCTTGATTAAAATATCACTTCGTTATTTAAAATGATTATTCGTCGGAGGGAGTCTTCCCAGCGGGGATCATTTTGGATCCGAAGACTGTTCAATCGATCGCTATTTCCCACTTCACTTCTAATTAATTAAATTTCTAATGACTGACGGATAAATTATATATAGTGGGGTTAAAAAAATTCAAAACCGTTTTGAACTGCAAACCATTGCAACATTGCCACTGTATTGATTGTTTGGCAATAGGAAAGGCGACGATTTACAATTAGATACATTACTAAATGTTATCATGGCCAAACGTCATATATCCTGTAGAATCATGAAAAAGATTGCAATTATATGTTTTACATATTTTTCGAATCGTAAGAGCAACACTCGCTTCTCAGCATCGTAAGCACGTCGCAAGTATTTTGAAAGAAAAAAAGAAAAAAAGAAACTGTGTATTATTACATTCTAGGAAATACCGGTGAGTCAAAGATCTTGGATAGGATACCATGTCCACGACTTTTGAACATTATGCCGAGGAAAATCAATTGAAACTCGTACGAAACTGGTACAGGGTCAAAAGTAAATTCCTTAAATTCATTCTGTTCTTTAACTTTTTAATATATGAATGAAATATTGTAGAGTTTATGTAACTAGAGAAGTTAATGGTATACGTTTACTCGTATTTTTCGACCATTATGGAGTAGAGTAAAAAAAAACATAATTGCACATAAAATTGGAACGATTATAAAGATTGTCAAATTGTAATCACACTGATTTAATACGAAGAATAAATTTAGGAACTTACTGGAAATTTTGCTAATTTAATACAGATATTGATATGAGTTGAGGAAATTTTCAAGAACAAGTTTACATATTTTTTTTTCTCATCCAAGCAACGATCGACTGGCTTATCTGATCTGTATCCGCTCGACCAGACACCAGATAGGACTCACACCAATAACGATACACTAAATGATAAGAGGATCCATCGTAAAATCTACCTGAAGTATTCTCACTCGATTTATAAAATTTATATTTGTAGACAACTTTTTGCTATTTGAGTTCTTGATTGAAGTATTATCATTAAGAATGAATGACACATGTTTTTCAGCTAAAAATATTATTGAACCAGATTGCGAAAAATTCGCAATTGGACAAAAAATTGAACAAATTCCGTCATTTTTTAAACTTTACAAATATTGATTTTGACTAATAATAATTCTACAAAGTTATTAACATACTGTTTGAAGTAAATATTCTTCGACAAATAATTGGATAATTTTTTTTCTTTACGTCAAATAAATTTTATGATTTTTCTAAATTTGTGTAAATTTTTTTTAGAATATCCTCTTTTTTCCAAATACTTTTAAAAGATTCATAAAAAACCACAAATTTTGCAAATTTTTTTTGTAAAGATATTGAACATTATTACGGAACTTCTCAGGCATTGAACGAACAATTCTCAAACACTTGCTCCAGAAAAAATCGAATAGAGGAATTACAAAAACAATTGAAGATTCAAAGATATTCTAGAATATCAGAAAATTCATTTCATATCACGAGAAAACAAACCGTCTGTATATTGACTGAATAATTTTTATTTCTACATCTCGTTAATAATTTTTCGATAATTTTATTATTGCATATCAATGTTCGCGACGTCTTAAAGAGGATTGAATTTTTCCAGGTTTTTTTGCGAATCACTAAGTATTGTAATTTTTACAAAATAAAATTATTGACAAATATATAGGTAATCCCATTATCATTTATTGAAGATTGTTATTGTGATAAATCCATCTCGGTCTAATTAATAAATATATTTAAGAAAGGACCGCTCATTTAACTACTGATCGTTGAATCATTTTCCAGAATTCACAATTGCCAATTTCATTTATAATTGACTGGAAAACTTTTTTTAATACAATTTTTCAACATCAAAGAAAATTTCCACATTTCCCGAATCGAATGATATTCATTGATCGACAAAGAATTAAAAAAATTGTCATGTAAAATAGATAGATTTTTATTTTTTATTTGTAACAAAAAGGTTACGGATTGAAAATCGCTAATCTGGTAAATGCGGAAGTCTGTAGTCATTGTATAGAGAAGCTGATAAATTGATTATCGCTGGGTAAATGGATGTTCGTGAGTTGGGGCTGTAGAACAGAGGAAGGGGGGGGGGGGGGTGGGATAGATAAATAACAACAGAGAACAAACGAGAAAAAACTATGAAAAAAGAGAAAGGCAAAGTGCCACCCTTTTATAATACATTAATGGCGAGAAACATGGCGCCATGGGGGTTATTCGTCTCTCTTGGAAATCCATATAATCGGAATAGAAGGAAAGAGAAAAGTAGTGAGAGATATAACTATAACAAGAGAATGTTATGCTCGGCCACATAAAACGGTAATATAGGTTTTCCTATATCAGCAGATTTCAACGTAGTGGAAGTTTCTCGTAACCTCAATTTTTCCCAAAACAAAAAAATACAGTCGCACTAAAAATTCAGAAGCATAAAAAAATGAAAAATTGGAGGAACTACACCCAGAAAAAAGTTCTATTTAGATCTACTACGATCGTTTATTCGTTTTTTTTTAAATTTAAATCAAATAATGCTATTTGGGTCCGTTTATTCGAGTACCCACGTTAAAGCTTCTCGCTCCGGCCACCACGTGGCGCAGAGCATCGAGGAATTTCTCACATACGAATTGCGCTCTGGATGTGTATAAATGGTGGGAACCAAAGTAGTTTTATTATTCTGACTGACTACATCTAAGAAGTCGAACGCGAATTTTTGTACCTTCCCAGGGTCGCAGACCCATGAAAATATTATTAAATAATATTATAATTGAAGGGAGAGCGGTTGGTCCGGTGGTTAAGGGCTCGGACTCGCACCCCGCGGGTCCCCCGGGTTCGAATCCCGGATAAAACACCAATGAAAATTTGAAAATTTTTTCAAGTGTTTCTGCTGCAATCCCGGCTGGTTCGGATTCCACCTTCATAACTCCATGGCCAAACACCTCTGTGATGCATGAGCGGTCGGTGTATGGCTTTGGTGGCCTTCCGTGGACGGTGGTGGCCCTCTAGCCGTGCACTGGCTGGCTCATTACATCACAGCTGAGGAGGTGCTTGCCTGAGCGCCTCTGGTGGCCGTGCTTGAGCGTGTTCGCATTGCCACCCGTGGAGATTAGTCGGGCACCGGCTGTATCGACAAGGTTTTCTGCAGTTTCCCTTCGCCCTCGGTAAATGCGATATTCGTTTAGTTTTTAAGATAAGAATATTTTTAAGATAAAAATATGTCCGATTTTAAAACATATATTAAATTTTTCATTAATCAAGAATATAAAAATAGTGTGATCGAAAAAAAATAATTTCTTAAAGTCAAATAGACCTCTATTTGGCCGTGAGATAAGGAAAAAAAATTATTTGATTTAATTAGATCCTAGTTGAATCAAGCAGATGTTTTTTTTCTGGGTGTAGGATATTGCTTGAAAAATTAGCAAAAAATTCTAGCGAACGGAAGTTATTTCGAATTGTCGACAACAGTGGGTACGCGATCGATGTATGGCATCGGTCATTTCTCAGGTCAAGCAGATTCGGGCGAAGCCAGTACTTGGATGAGTGACCTCTTAGCCAGCCTACATCGACTCGCATATCGATTGCTAACCAGGACGTAATTTTTGTAAGTTTGTGATTGTGTCAACCAACAAAATCCAGTAAAAAATATTGGCGACTGTATCCCAACAAGTTTGCCACAGTTTCCTTGGGCAAATGCGATTCACTAGTGCATTAGGAAAGAATGACTGTAGACAAACATTTTGGAGGATCTCACAAGAACATGCAAGTTAGGGGAAATATCCCTATATTTCCCCTACGTCGAGTGATGACTTGTAAAAAAACGAAAAGTGTGTACGCAGGAACATTAAAAATAAAAATAAAAAGATTATTTAAATTTTGATTAATTATTTCTCAACTGTAATATAAAAGCAATTATATACCGTTCCTTCGTGAGATTGATTTGAAAAAATCGAAACGTCCGAAAACCGTCATATTCGAGTATATAAGAGTGCGGCAGGACTCGCACTGGCTTTTTTTTTTAATACTTGGCGTCGAGCCGTTACCGCGGCTCTTGATTAAAAGATTATTTTTAAGATCTCAGCATTATCGATCGTTCGCCCATGCCCATCGAATAATAAATATTTTAAAAATCGCTTAAAAGGTTCCTAAAAATGGAGTAAACATGTTTCAGTGAAGAATTACATTTTTTGACGTTCACATTCTATAAAACACAGTAGAGGAATTATAATATTATGCTTCACAAGCAGAATAATAAAAAAAATATCAAAAAAATATCTACCCCTACATAAAACTGTTACTAATTAGCGGGGTGGCTAAAAAAAATGTCCTCCCTCTCCCACGGTGAAGGTATATCCATCCTTTCATCCCTTATGACCGAGTTAGGTACACTGAATTCGATCACGACAACACAGTGACCGCTTGCTAACGCTAACTTTTATATATATATATTCATGGTTTTGTTTCTGAACACGCGACTGTGGCTCACAAACGAAACTAATCTTTAGATAACTACACGATAATCTCCCTTACAGCGGTATAAAAAATAACCTCCCTTCCACGAGTTTTATCAGAATTTGACTGAAATTCGTCGTAGAAATTACGAAGAGATGGTGAAAGAAATGACAAAGGCTTTGAAAGATAAAGAAAAACAAAATAATTAACGACTGCGACAGTTATTATTTTATTATTGTCAATTTCTGGCACAATTGTAAATCAATAAATAATTGGATATTTAAACATTTCGATATGATTAATTGATTTGCTTATAGGTCCATCTCAAGAAACGAATGCGAAAATGTCTCCAGACGAGGAAAGACCTCCAACGATGTGTACACAAGAAATGGACGTTGAAGTGCTGAGTTCTCCGATAATCACAGAGCCAGAAATTTGTACCACGAAGCAAAGAAATGGACATGTGAAAAATGACGAAAATGAGAATCTTGAAGATGTTGTGAAAAAACCGGTCAAATATGTACCAGCAATCAAATGGCCTGATCTCTTCGCCCAGATTTTTATACACGCAGGATTCATTTATGGATTTGGTCTCTTATTCACTAAGGCCAAATTTCTCACATCTCTTTGGGGTATGTAATCACGCAAAACCCGACAATTAACTGTATTTTAATTATTTTTAAAAGTATTGACTTATACATTTTTATGTATGTTCCATTGACGTTATGAATTGTATTTTCCGTAGTTCTTTTGAAAATTCTTCGACCGATTAAACTAGATACCTACTTTCAACAACATTTTAACGACATTTATGTCAGATCTGTTAAAATTAATGCTGTTTTGATGTACTAAAAAAAAAGTTAATACATTTGATATAATGACGCGATACATTTCTGACAATTTTTCGTTCTGATTCTAATTTTAGAAATTTTCTTGAATTATTTGATTCGTTACACGACGACAGTGACCACGATACGAACGACGCAAATATAATTTCTAATGTTTCCGGCTTATCGTATTAATATCCATGACACATATTTTCCGTACCAGCTCTGGACCACATCGAGAAATTCTCATGATCGCTTAAAGACGTTACTTTTTCCTATTCTTAATGTTTAAATAAATCAATGAAGAATATTTTTTCAAATTTGTAAATATTCTACATTCATCGGTTCTTTGTTAATGTCAATTCGATGAGAAATACAGAAAAATTTTGTATTGAAATTGAGCCTCAAATTTATTAGATACTATTACACCATTTTTCAAAAAACTGTAACTCAAAATTTCTCTTAAAAAAACGACACATTTAGGACTGAATTTGTATTCGATTTTTTTCACGATAAATCCAATATATTTTTCCGCATGTTCATAAAATCCACCTACAAAAAGAGGCGATAAAATCTACACGATAAAAAAACATTCTTGCTATTTAAGTGGGAATTATTTGTTTTAGAAAAAAAAAGTACCGTGACACAATTGGTAATAAAATGCAGTATTTGCTACATTGTCTCCGTGAATTTAATGACATCATAGCGAAAAAAATTCAAAGACAATTATCGGCGTATAAACGTGCGTTCTACTCTCCGTTCAAATTACAGATCGATAGGGCATTTTATACGATAGAAGTTTCTTGGTGAGTTTAACAGGCGACATGTAATAGAAGCTTAATATTTTTTTTATGACTCATTTAAGGTAATATGGTTGCTTCACACTAGTCAAATGAATGCTAAATTTTCAGAATACATTTATTCAAAGTTTAATGCACTAATTAAATAAATTGAAGGTTGATGTGTATTACAGCACATCTTATTAACCTAAAAAAATATTAATAACGATAGGTTCGCCAAATCATCGACTGATAACTTCAAAATTCCACGATGTCATATTTTCATCGAGATTTTTCAAAGAATGAACCGTATTTTTCAACCGATTTTAATGCACCAAGCCTTATTTTATTTCTCAAGAGATCCTCTACGAATTCACCTTGTAGGATTTTTTCTATACATGTTAATTTGAAAATTACAGCAATATGTTTATAACATTTTTTTTAAATCAATTAAACAATTGGCTGCAACAGTGAAACGATGAAACTCAGAAAAAATCCACGCGGTGAATTCGTAGAGGATCTCTTGAGGAACAAAATAAGCCGTGGTGCATTAAAATCAGTTGAAAAATACGGATTATTCTTTGGAAAATCTCGGTGAAAATGTGACATCGTGAAATTTTGCATTTATCAGTTGATGGTTTTGCAAATCTATCGTTATTAATATTTTTCTAGGTCATTAAGACATGCTGTAATACAAATCAATCTTCAATTCATTTAATTAGTGCATTGAACTTTGCATAAATGCATTGTGAAAATTTAGCACTCATTTGACTAGTGTGAAGCAGCCGTATTACCTTAATACGAAGAAAGTCAATGAGATCGAATTAGTTATTGAGTTTATTCACGCATATTTTTGTTAGTCAATTTTTCAAATAGTTTTTCTATCAATGATCAAAGGAGGAACGATTAAAAATAAAAACGCAAAAAAATTCAGAGTCACAATGGGCGAATTATAAAACTCTCTTCGTGAAATATCTTGAAGGTCACTACTACAGGGTCACAGAACCTACCCGGCTCCAATGTTTCATTGGCTCCCGCTATTCTCTTTCCTTTTTACCCGTACAAGAGCAAGGCCATTCACACAGCGCGCCGAGACGCCAGGCGCCACGAAATGAATAAATATCAACCCTCTCTGAAGTGTCGATGCTCCTATAGCTAGGCTTACGCCCAAATACGTACTACGGATATTCTTCAGGGAGCAATAAAACGTAGGTCACGGACCAATATTGTCGAAATGTTGTCAAACAATGAGAAAAAAGTAAAAGAAACAAGTTTGTGGGTGAGAGAGAGAGAGAGAGAGAGAGAGATTTTTTTATCAAACGAAAAGAAATGATCTGCGGAAATTAATGGTCAATATTTAAAAATTACTAAAATTGAAACAAAATAAACAGTTCGAAATGTTCTATTACAAAATAATGAGCTCAATTTGTTTTTCACTTGTTGAAGGAATATAAATACTGCTTTAAATTGTAAAAAAGTAATTGTCGCACTTCAAAAAAGACAACAGAAATGACAAATAATAACGAAGAATTGCGCTGTGTATAGAATGTAAAATTTACGATTCCCACAGTAAAAAATTCAAAATACACAGGAATATAAATTACATATATGAAAAATTATATTGAGAATGTATAAAAATCGGAAGTACCTTTCGAAAAATTTGCTATGGATAAAAACTAAAAATCGTAGTATCATCAGTAATAATGGTAAAAGTGCTGAAAAAGTTGACGTGTTGATTTCAGTTTGAACAGTGTACACTGTAATTTCTCCAAACGCGTAAGCCAGAAAATTCGAGTGTGAAACAGTATTCGAAAACTATTGCTGATTTTGCTTCTTATGACTCGAACAATGGGGACGAATTTCGGTTTAATATTCCAAATTTTTCATAGTTTCAAAAGGCTCATCTTATAGATTTATGATGACCGGAGGTGGGTTACAATAAATTATTGCGAACACTAGAGATTTGTCGGGAAGATCGTTGCTAGTTTATTAATTGGGATCATGCTATACTTATATCTTGTTTACTATAATTAGAAGAGTGCACATTTATAGTTCGGATGATGGAGATGAACTGGCGAAAGCAATGAGTTTCGGCCCGTCGTAAACAAGGCCCATTGCTATTAGACTAATCTAAAGTCGCGGTAGCGACTCTTGGTGTTACTTTGCGAAGCAATAGTGAAGCGGAGAGCGTGCATGAGGCATATTGTGTTAGTGATTAGCGGGATAGATGATTGGAATACTGAGCATGAGGTTTACTATGAGAAAGAGTTGGGTTAAAAATGGAGCGAATGTGAAGTTTCAAGTCTTAGCGTGCGAAAGGATTTTAAAAACCCTCTTTCGTACAGATTTTCTTCAGAATTTGCTAGTGTTTTTCACAACATTCCGAAAAATTTTCCAAAATTTTAACGAGCTTGACTACACCGTACGCAAGAAAAAAAAGTTGAAAGTTTTTTTTTTTGAAATTCACAGGCATTATGGGAGACTACAGCGTTTTGTCACGTAAAACTGAATTTTTTACACTTTTGGCAAAACCTGTCAACAAAAATTCTCGAAAAATTAAGATCGCATTGTTTAGTGTTTTTGAAACAGAGGAAATTTTTTTCAATTTTTTTTGCCACTTGTTTTTTAAGTAAATAAGGTCCCAAAACTCTTCAATGACAACAAAAGACGTGTGCACGGAATGTCTAACAGGCTAAACGTTGCCACGATCATTTTATTGTATGCGCAATCGTAAGACCCAATCCGTGTGCAGGATTTATGCTTGTGTAAAACAATTTTATGTTTCTGTTTAGGTTATTCTGATGAGGATAAGTTCAGTGTATCACTTTGTATACTTTTTACGGTTTCACACTGCAAAAACGGGATCAATGTAGCGTCTTATACCTTTTACTGTTCAACTCTGTAAAAATTCGTTTGATGGGCATGTAATATGTTATTTACGGTATTAGCATATTCCACCCCAGAAACTTACTATTTTTGTTTAAATTTTCGTAAAATATCGATGTTTACGCCTCCCAAAGGCGCTACTAATGTGAAGAATTGTAATGTATATTGGAATTCTGACTAAAATTGAGAGTTCATTTTATTGCCGAACGAAGTTGAAGTATAATCTTTGTTCGATCTCTGTTTCAAGGACGAAACAATATAAACAATTTATAAAAGGGTGGTAAAAAAAATTTAAGCAATACGTAAATTATAACCAATTCACTCCGACAACCACGCCATCGATTAATCCTAGCGTGTTTCATTAAAACTCAATTCGCTCTCGAGACCATTCCGTGACTGGGTCTCAACGAAATCGATTTTCTCCCAATTAATTTATTATTTATAAATATAACAGTCCTTGATTGAATAAATATTTAAATATTCAATATTGCTACAAAAGATGAGGAATGTTGAAAGGTGGAACCACATCAATTACTTAATTTACCGAACATGCCTATTTATTTTAAATCCATTTGTTTTCCTTTCATTTTTTCGGAAAAGCTTTTTTCACTTTTTTCAACCGAACCACACGTTGTAACTTTTCATCCAATAACTGAACTTATATGTAAAAAATAACCGACTCAAAAAAAACCCTAAAAAGTTAAAACCAAAATATATTTTGGTTTTGATAATTTTTTAAATATAATTTTAAGTGAAATAATTTTGATAAAGTAAAATAAAATAATTTTGGTAAAATAAAATAAAATAATTTTGTTAAAATAAGATAAAATAATTTTTCAGTCAAAATTTCCAATCCAAGCCAAAATGTTCAGTTTTTATCATTTTTAATTTGTTTGGCACCGAATCATTTTTTTTTAATACCATAAAAGTTCCACAGTGGCTTTTGATAATTTTATTTATTTACCTTTCAAGATTTTTTTTTATCATAGTTTTATCACAGTTTTGCATTTAAGAAAAAAAAAATAGAATTCTAACTAGACATAAACCTTTCATAAAAAAACTGAAGGCTTCACCGGATCATGACGAAATTAATATAGGACCACCTCAGAAGTTTCTTCTTTCAAATAAAAAAAGATTCATCCAAATTGCTGAACCTGATGAAAAGTTATGCGTGAACATACATAAAAAATCAAATAAACGGATTAAATTGAAAGCCTCCTTGTTTGAAGTCGGTTAAAAAGTGATATTTTTAAATTAATCAGAGAAAGAACTAGCGAATAAATTGTTGAAAAATTTTTAGAATTACTTTACAGGACGAGTAGATATATTAATTGAGAAAATGGTTAATTAAAATGAATTATCGCCTAAATTGTTTAACAGAATCTTAAAATACGAAGCAATGATTATTAAGAGCGAAATAGCGTGCTGTTAAGCGAGATAAATAGCGAACGTGTAGCAAGATATTGCAACGCTATTTCTCCATAGATCAAATCTTAGAAACGCATATTATTCAAGCCTATTGAATTCAATTGATCGAGTTAGACTTAATGTACGATCTTTGCAAACCATTATACGTAATGGCCACCTCGTGATCAAGATGAGAAATACTTTGTATACTTGCGTCGATAAGACAAAAAAATGTGGGTAAGAACGTTCTATTCTACATCAGCAGCGAGGAGTTCAATTTTCGACCGACGATAATAAACATCATGTAGAATCATCCACTGTAATTTATTATCACATTAAATAGAATAAATTCGAATTAAAAATAAAATTATTCTCAAATGAAAAATTTATAAAAAAAAAAAAATTGAGTCATAAAAACCTGAAATCGAAAATGAATTAGTCGAAAAATTAAATTGCATAATTCACAATTTTCTAATGATATATTATTATTTTTATTAATCATTTTCTAATAATTTTTTAATATTTTCAATGTTTGTTTTACTTCAGCACTGTTCACGATTTTTGCAAGTGGATTTGGCATCACTGCTGGTGCTCATAGATTGTGGTCGCACCGAGCCTATAAAGCGGAATGGCCTCTGCGACTTATTCTTGTTATTTTGTTCACTATAACGGGCCAGGTAAATTTTTTACTGACTCTTATTACGTTGTCCTATATATCTCTCTGAAAGTATTCAAAAATTAAATCGAAATTTGCTTGTTACCACATTGATTGATTTATTTTGGATATAAATATATATTTGTTGTGAAATCTTTTTTATCGACAGAGACACGTATACGCTTGGGCACTTGATCACAGAGTTCATCACAAGTACAGTGAGACAGATGCTGATCCTCACAATGCGAGAAGAGGTTTTTTCTTTGCTCACGTTGGCTGGCTATTCACGACACCCCATCCGGATGTCGTTGCCAAAAGAAATGCTGTGGACATGAGTGACCTCGAAGCTGATGCGATCGTTATGTGGCAAAAAAGGTCAGATCGAATACCTATCTAAATTAAATTATTTGTTTCCTCAATCCTCAATATTTTTCCAACATAAATATACAGCTCAATCATTGTGTTTACTGCTAAAGAAAACAATTAATTTTAAATGATAAATGATAACAAAACGATCACATGCTAACCATGAGTGGATTAAGCATTATTTTCAAGAACTTTTGCTTACAATAGGGAGTTTTAATTTTATGTTTTTACAAATTAGATATTACATACCTCTTTTTGCATTCCTGGCAATTGGATTCCCAGTATGGGTGCCATGGTACTTTTGGAACGAGTCCCTTTGGAATTCCTTCTGGGTGAACTTCAACTTCCGTTTCTGTTTCACCCTGAATAGTGCCTTCCTCGTTAATAGTGTGGCGCATATGTGGGGACAGAAACCTTATGACAAGTAAGCACACGAAGTACTTGAATTTATAATCGTTTTAAAATATAAATGTCGAGAAATTATTATTTGCAACTCTGCTCCGCAGAAATATTAAGAGTACACTGCCATCAGAGTTGCTGAAAAATACAAAATTTTCAATCATTTTTAGGGTTCCGTACGTCCAAATGAAAAAAAAACGGAACCCTTATAGGATCACTCGTGTGTCTGTCTGTCTGTCCATCTGTCACAGCTAATTTGCTCCGAATCTACTGAACCGATTAAGTTGAAATTTGGTACACATATGAATTTCTGTGACCCAAACACGGACGTGTAACGTAAATAAATATATTTTGAATATGGGGGTCGCTTTGGGGGGACAAATTAGAAAATTTAAAAAAAAAAGTTTTGCAAAGTGTACCGTGTGACATATCAAATGAAAGGGCTTGTTGTGAGGGTCTCAAATATATATTTTTTATAATTTTAAAATAAATAGCTTTAAAGTAAATAATTTAAATAAGTAAATAATTTAAATAATTTAGTTAATAATACATTACTGGAAACAATTAAAGGAACAAGAAATTTCCGTCAATTTTTCCCCAATTTTTGAAAGGCTGTATCTCAGTGAAAAATAGTCATATCACGATAAATAAAGAAAGCACGTTAAAGCTTTGTTCTTTGACTTTAATGATCTCGGGCCATTTTTTACTCACAGATTACGGTTACTAAATAATTTCATGAAATACCTCGAGGGAAAAAATTTGCAATTTTTTTTTTCTTTACGATTGTGCACAATCTTGGAAAAATTTTTTCAACTCAAATCAATGCAAGTATCGGGTAGCTTGTTCATTTACCTTCAATTTCATTTTTTAGGAGTCTCCGAACGATTTTTTTTCGGAGATATCGATAGTTGAATAAAAAAACACAATTTCGTATTCAATCATCGGTATCTCAGCGAAAAATCATCGCACAATAATCCCGAGGACGGTTTTGAAAACTTGAATGAACGCACTATAAAAAGCTCATTCTATTTTTGTGGAAATTTCTATTGTTCCATTCTTGATATTCATTTGAAAAAATGGTGAAAAAATGGCTTTTTACAGCTGTTCAGAAAATCTACTGCTAATTTATAAATATCAATGGAAACACTCATATGGAGCATAAATTTTACAGCTCGATGTATCCACAATAACCCTATAAATTTGCAAGTTGATTGGGCGAACCGTTTTTCTGCCCCGAGTGATCAAAGTTTTGCAAAAAATTAAAGAAACACGATTACTGGGCCTGAAAATGACACAAGCACTATTAAGGAAGGAACGCAACTACCCACCTAGTCATAAAAAAATTTGACCTAAGTAGTACTTAATTTGGCAACGTCGCTTTCGGTTGATATGTGCGCGCGTGTATATGCGTGTTCAAAGCATTGCATATGCCGTTGACAGCTCATCAGCTGTATCAGTGAATTTTCGTTTAATTTAATCGTGAGTTCGTTATGCCAAAAGAAAAAAAGCCGAGATTTTATTGGAAAGGTAAAATAGTTACCGAAAAGGTGTACCGGGCTAGAATTAATCAGCATGAAGCAGGCAGAAACGTTCGGAGCACATCATTGCGTGATAACAAAAAGATTTCAAGTGTATATGTATCTCAATTATTTGAAAAGTAATTGAGACTGTGTTAATATTACGAATATTATTTGAGTTAAAAAATATTCTACTTATATGTAAGATAATACGTATGAAAAATAAAATTGTTTTTGAATATGTAATTTATTTATTTATTCTATTGATATTAAATATAATATGTCATGTAAACAAAAAACACAAAATTATAAAAATATGTAACAGTCAGCCGGCACGAACTTTTACATACGTTGAAATTTCAAAATGCGCGCTCATAACCTCGAATATGCGACGTTGCAGCACTTCGAGCAAAGGTCCGAAAATTTGCTATGAGTACTTTTTATTGTTCTTATTATTCCTGTCATAAGTCACCTTTCAATATTTTCAAGCCAGATAAATGATTCTAAGTATTTCATCTCTCTGCTGTTTAAATTTCGTCTTGATCTATCCATCAATTACGGAGATATGAGGAATAATGTAGCGCTAACTCCGTGATTTCTCATAAGAGGCCATGTTGAATTGGCTTGCAAAGAGATAAACAAAATTATAAATATCTCGCGTAAAAACCCACCTCGGACCTTAAAAATTTGTATGAGTTTCTTTTATATTATAATCGAACATTCTGCCAAGTTTGGTATTTGTCTGTCCATCAATTCTATTTCCTGCGTTACTTCCTTAAATTGAAAAAGACGACTTTTCATCGACTTTTTCAACAATTTCACATTAAATATCGCCCAAATTTGAAAAACGACGAAAGAAAAAAAAATCCAAAATTTTCAAAAAATTTCAATTTTTTTTCAAGTTTACATACATTCGAAAATGCACGTTTGGCCGGTTTTTGATACGATATTAGGTCTTGTTATCCCTACCACCGGCATTTGCGTTACCCAAAGCGTAGCACGAGGAGGTTGCACGGTCGGATTTACGGTTAGGATTACGTGCGCGCGCGTGTGTGTGTCTGTGTCTGTGTCACATTTCGTCAGGATGATCGAGCAATTGTTTGACAGTTCCCCCACGGTACGCTTTGGGTAACGCAAATGCCGGCGGTAGGGACAACAAGTCAACAAGACCTAATTCGTGTTAAAAACCGGCCAAACGTGCATTTTCGAACGTATGGAAACGTGAAAAAAAAATGAAATTTTTTGAAAATTTTGGATTTTTTTTTCTTTCGTCGTTTTTCAAATTTGGGCGATATTTAATATGAAATTGTAGAAAAAGTCGATGAAAAGTCGTTTTTTTCATTTTAATAGTGCTTGTGTCATTTTCAGGCCCAGTAATCGTGTTCCTTTAATTTTTTGCAAAACTTTGATCACTCGGGGCAGAAAAACGGTTCGCCCAATCAACTTGCAAATTTATAGGGTTATTGTGGATACATCGAGCTGTAAAAGTTATGCTCCACATGAGTGTTTCCATTGATGTTTATAAATTAGCAGTAAATTTTCTGAACAGCTGTAAAAAGCCATTTTTTCACCTTTTTTTCAAATGAATATCAAGAATGGAACAATAGAAATTTCCACAAAAATAGGGTGAGCTTTTTATAGTGCATTCATTCAAGTTTTCAAAACCGTCCTCGGAATTACTGTGCGATGATTTTTCGCTGAGATATCGATGATTGAATACGAAATTGTCTTTTTTTATTCAACTATCGATATCTCCGAAAAAAAAAATCGTTCGGAGACTCCTAAAAAATGAAATTGAAGGTAAATGAACAAGCTACCCGATGCTTGCATTGATTTGAGTTGAAAAAATTTTTCCAAGTTTGTGCACAATCGTAAAGAAAAAAAAAATTGCAAATTTTTTCCCTCGAGGTATTTCATGAAATTATTCAGTAACCGTAATCTGTGAGTAATAAATGGCCCAAGATCATTAAAGTCAAAGAACAAAGCTTTAATATGCTTTTTTATTTATCGTGATATGACTATTTTTCACTGAGATACAGCCTTTCAAAAATTGGGGAAAAATTGACGGAAATTTCTTGTTCCTTTAATTGTTTCCAGTAGTGTAGTTTTAAAGTAAATAATTTAAAATAAATAGTTTTAAAGTTATTTAAAAAAATAGATGAAAATTGACCATTCCCCCCTCCCCCCTTATCTCCAATACTACTGAGCCTAAAATTTTGAAAAAAATACAGAAACTAGTTTTTTACTTATAGATTACAGGAAAACCTATAAAAAGTTTATGGTCTTAACATTTTTAGTTACCACAAACAAATTTGGGTCAGATTTAAAAAAAACATGATAGATAACACATTCATCGTACGAAACCCTCTTCACGCAAGTTCAACTCGCACTTGTCCGCTTTTTTTCTTTGAACTTATACAAAAGAACTGTTCCGAAATAGACTTTTGGTCTTCAATAATACATTTTTTAAGTATATCAAACAAATTTTATAAATTTATTTCTTATAAATATACATATGGCATATCCCACCATCGTGACAACACAAAAAAACGATCACTGTAACTCATTGAGGAATGATTCGACGTGAAAAAGACCATGAAAAATATCAAAACCTAAGAGTATGGTTATCGCGTTATCCCTAAATTGAATTGAGTGAATTGAATTTGAGTATTTACCGGGCGAGTCCACTTCGACCATTCTGTCCGAGCCAAGGCAATGCGGAGAAGCCTGCTTATACTCCCGCAGACCTCAGCTGATACTCTTCGCGGATCAAGGACCCAAGAGGATAATTCTAGCCCTTACACCTTATTCCCTAACGGATCAGCGAGCCCCTAAAATAAGTCTCAAAAAAGTCCCATTTGAGACTCAGGCTTAAGTTGACAAAAGTGACCCCAAATCGAGTCCTAAATGGCACCTTTTTCCCCTCGTTCGGTGTGAACCGGACGTGACGTCATGAGTCCTAAACTGGGACTTGGAGTCCCAAATAGGGACTTTTTTAGCGGTGAAAACTCAAAAAAAGTCTCTATTTTGGACTCCGAGCCCCAATTTGGGATTTTTTCGAGCGAGGCAACCAGAATAAACGATTCGCTATGTGCATACTTATTTGTATTCTGTACGAGACCGTTTTTTCAGATGGTCACAGAGTGTTACGGCTCCATCAGCAATATATACCCACCCGGCGGATGATGCGTGCTCGCGAAAACGTTTGACTACGCCACGCTGTCACCGGAGCAAGAAGCAAAGAAAAAGTCCGAAACTATAGGACTCGGAGTTCCAAATAGGGATTTTTTTTGAAATTTCACTCTTAAAAGTCCCATTTTGGACAATGTTTGGGGTGGGTCACTTTTGTCGACTTAAGCCCCGAGTCCCAAATGGAACTTTTTTTACTTTTTTGGAACTCGCTGATCCCTTAGAGTTACAAAATGCACTGAAAACCCGAATTAGTTCAACCAACTAAATCCGGTGAACAAAATGAGTTTTGTTGATTCATCAAACGTTCCGTCATGGTGAACAATATTGATTTCAGCCGGCAAATTAAGTGGTTGAATCAATCAAATCTTCTGTTGGATCAACAGAATGTTTTGTTCGCTGCCTGTTAGTTGATTCAACAGCAGAAACAGTTGGTTCAACGAAAATTTTGCCGATTCAACAAAGTCAGTTTCTCAATATGTAGAGTGGTTTCCTTTGCTTCTCTGCACCTTTGACATACCCGATCCCCCGTCAGCCCCAATAGCACTACGTGCCTCTCAATTCAAGGTCAAGAAATTGAATACTTCAAATTCAAGTCAAAATGATCCTATTTACCCAATAATTCGCATAGTATAAATTATTTTTATTTTTTTTATTTTGGGCTCCATTCTGGGCCCCTCACTCCATACTCCGGCCCCTGCCGATTGGCCCCGTCGAAAAATACCAAACAAAAAAGAACATAACATAAAAATTGAATTGAAAAATTTTAGTTTAAGTCCGTTTAAACTGATGAAAATTGTTGGTATATACTTTAAAAAAATAACTTTATTGAGAAATAAGTATTAATGTTATTTATTTATTAAAGATACATATCACCGGTCGAGAACGTGATAGTTTCGGTGGTTGCATTGGGCGAAGGTTGGCACAATTATCATCACGTTTTTCCCTGGGACTACAAGACCGGTGAACTCGGTGATTATTCGTTCAACATAACAACAGGATTTATCGATGCATTTGCGAGGCTTGGTTGGGCGTACGATCGTAAACACGTGTCACGGGATATGATAAGACGTCGTGCGAATCGTTCGGGGGATGGTACTCACGTTTGGGGTTACGGGGATGTCGATATTCCGAAGGAAGATCTTGAAGAGCTCGAAAATATGAGCGACAATAAGAGCCTGTAATTGCATTAAAATTACGATCAATCACTAACAGACGTTGAAAAGAGTTATGCGCAAAAAAAATATTTTTTTCTTATAGATTGTAACTTTAATGTACTTAAGGCGATTATCGATGCGAAAGTTTGTTATAATTTCGTTATATTAATTTTCTTATGTCAACAATTCGCTAAAGTAACCATGAATACAATATTTGTACAGCAATACTTTTATTTTCATTATACTTTTATTGAGTTTTTGTTTCTACTGCGTCTGCTGCAATCCCGGGTGGTTTGGATTCCACTTTCATAACTCCATGGCAAAACACCTCTCTGTGATGCATGAGCGGTCGATGAACGGCTTTGGTGGCCTCCCGTGGACGTTTCTCATCGTGCGGATTTGGCCCTCTAGCCGTGCACTGGCTGGCTCATTGCATCACAGCTGCGGAGGTGCCTGCCCAAGCGCCTCTGGTGGCCATGCTTGAGCGAGCTCGCATTGCCACCCGAGAAGATTTGCAGGTAGCGACTATATCGGCAACGTTTTCTGTAGTTTTTCTTCGCCCTCAGTAATTGCGCTACAGTGGGGGAAAAGTCAGCTGCAGGCGCACATATGGCAGAACAGATGGAAAGGTAGAGAAATAGTCGGAAGGGCTGGGGAGGTTAAAAGGGAAGGTCCCCAGGCCGTGGAAATAACAATTACGAGAGCGATCGATTACAAACCCCAATATTTTAATCGTTGTAGAATTTATAAAAGAAAATTCATTAGTTCTCGGCGACTTGGTATATGATTTTTTGTTACTATAAAATCGACAAAATTAGTACGAATAGCCACGAATAAGAGTAATAAATATATTAATTCGTGTAACCACGCTTACGCTTGGAATTCCGAAACAATGCGTGCGGGCACGCGTAAACGTGGATTCTTCTGCACAACTACGCCGAAAGTTATTTCAGAATCCGTCCTATCTTAAGATTATATAACAGAATTCTACATACAAAAAAAAATCTTTCCTCGATGCAATTCACACAGATCGAGATATTTACCACGGCGACCAAATAATTTATATAGACATATAAATTTTTGGAAAATTGAAAGAAAATATTTTGCATTTAATCTTAAAATTCGATGATGAATTTGGTGATTTACTCACATGTGAAACGATGACATTTTTTTCGTCACAATCTTCCGATTCAAATGCTTTTTTGTAAATAGGGACGAATGTGCCAGTGCATAGATGAGAAGTTAATTCAAATCGAAAAAGAAATATAAATATCCAAATGTGCTTTACATGCTTATGAAGGATTTAATGTCAAGTGAACCTGACTCTGATTTCCATGCTGAGTAACGTTATGCTTTTCATTAAATTTTGGCAATAACCGATTTATAACACTGTAAGCCTTATAAAATAATCCCTATAATTATATGCGATTTAAAAAAATTTCCAATCTTTCGGAAGTCCAATATTCGGATAAACTACATGAAAAGTGACAAAATTCTTTGTCAGAAATGGTTGAAAGCTAAGCCTGGTTCATTAGACATAGAATTGTCCATTCAGATACATGGTGAAATTCATAAAATTGCATATATTTTTATGAACAGGCATTCTTCAGGGCTTCCTTATAATTTATTTATACTACGAATTTCCTGTAATAAAAAACCGAATAATTTCGTCAATTCAGAAATCTCAAACAATGATCATTTATTGGTAAATACACAGTAAAATGGAACGCACCACATATAAAATCGAAAAGAGATAAGATTTGCTAACATCGCAGATTTAAAGTCTAAAGTCACGCCAATTTAGTTTCGGTTCCAATGCTCAATAGAATGTCCTGAAAATAGCGAAATAACATAACTATTTACGTACATTTATATTATTATTGTTGCAATAAAGGCGAACGTTGCTATGGTTGTTAACATTAATTCGTAATTAATTACTTTTCGATAAACATATTAATGTATAATTAAAAGCCACTTTGGATTATTGCAGTCATGTGAGATTAATCGTTGTGGGCCAAATTGAGGCGGAGATTTATAATTGAAAAATTTGAGCATGAATAAATACCATAATGGTTCCTATGAAAACATCGTTCATTTAATTGAAATCAAATTTCTAACATTCATTGAAACCCATGATTAAAGATACTTAAACTAGCTGATATATTTTTTTTTATTTTAAATTGATTGTTCTTTAAATCGACAGAAGAAGGTAAAAATAATTTGATTCAATTTTGGTGTAAACTTATCATATTTTCGTTGATAGCCTAAAATAAAATTTTGATCTACCAATATGGTGAACCAATTTTCATTGCAAACGAGAGACAAAAAAATGTCAAAAACAAGAGATAATTTAATTTTCCACGATGGTTATTTAAAATCAAAAGTACACTCGTACATTGCCATAGTAATCTCGACCAACTGATGTTAATGAACGACCTAAAACTATTCTTGACTGTGGCCATGAATCCGTAATCCCCTCTTATTTAACTTTCATTATCTCTGGAAAATAAAAATGAATCGTATACATAATTAATGATAGCTATTATAATATGCTATTGATATACTTATTGTTATTGGGTTGTAAGAAACCGACCTTCGTCCCTCCAATTACAAAATGACGCGATAGCTATATTTTGGTTGACTGTTAAACCATCAAGCAAAGAATGTAAGTTAAAATGACATATATTGTAACGAAAGCACTTCCTAAAAATTGACTATATCAACGAGTTACGATTCTCATACGACAATTTTTCTTACACCTTTATTTTCAATGTGATATTGAATGGTATGTGGAAAAAGTTCACTATGAAAGAGCATTCAACGACTTGTAGTGTGCAATTCTGAACAAAATGAACGGCAGCCTCATCCAATGGTAGTAGAGGAAATGACGATGGTGAATTTCATTTCGGGATAATGAATTCGAGAGCCGGGTCACACCGAGGTCAAGCTAAGTATTTACGAGAAACATTCAGGCTTCGCAGTCTTTGCTAGACCGTCGATTAGTGCGTCTCGTTTTCCGTCAAAAGAGGTAAAAACATATTTTTTCAACCCTCGTAACTTTAAAAAGTTTTTTTTCAAAAATAATAACTGACCATTCCATTCACAAATCTTCTTTATGACTCGATACATTTGGACGTCATTCTGCTTTCAGATCACAGATATAATTTGTCTACGATTGGATTGTGTGATTATTTCTATATCGTAATCCAACATCCTTCGAGATGTCGGAACTAACGGTAGTAAAGAAACGAGAGTTCAAGTGGATGACCGTCCTTTGGTACATACATCTCCATGCTCTTGCACTTTATGGCGCCGTTATTATTCTGACGCAAGCTAAATGGCTTACCGTTTTTTTCAGTGAGTATATACAAAAGTCAAAAACATCAATTTTATTAAAAACTTCAATTTTTTACATAAATGTATTGTATATCGTTTAAATCGATCGAAAATTTAATGGGGCGTATCGAGTAGAAGATGGAGTGAATCAAATATAATTAACAATAGATGAAATGAAAATCTCCGATGAATGAAGTTGACAGAATTCGAACTTTACCCGATGAAATTAAATGAAAATTCAATTAAATTGAATTTTTTTGTTTGTAGCACTTTTTATAATTTTCCTCTCCAACGTGGGCATGACCCTTGGTGCCCATCGTCTTTGGACTCATGCGACGTACGAAGCTCGAGGACACGTAAGGCTCTTTCTCATGCTGGCTCAAACTCTCACCGGTGTGGTAAGTCACAATTTCGATCGATATTAAAGTAATAACTTTTCAATTGATCCTGTGTTTTCCTATTGTAAAAACGATTTTTAGGGGCCAATCTATGACTGGGTTCTGGCTCATAGAATTCATCACACTTATTACGGAACTGACAAAGATCCTTACAATCACAATAAAGGATTCATATACAGTCATTTGTTTAGCAATCTTATGACTCCACATCCCGATCATGAACAAATAGTTCAATCGATCGATATGCGAGACGTCGAATTAGATGGCTGGGTTTGGTTTCAACGAAGGTACGAAAAACAAAATGCACGGCTTTAAAAAAATTATTTGATCGATCCAAATTAATCCTATTCAATCTGTAGAAAAATTATTGGGATTCAGACCATATTTTCGTTTTAAATCGTAATGAAAATGTGAAGAAAAAAAAACAATCAACAGGTTTTACTGGCCACTCTTCATCATCGTGGGTCTTTTACTGCCGATAAATGCGCCTGCCGAATACTGGGGCGAGTCACTTCTAAACACAGTGTTTGCTCTTGGTTTCTTCCGTCTGGCTGTCACCGTCAATCTGGCCTGGCTCATCAATAGCTCCATGCTAATATGGGGCTTGAAACCAGGAGACAAGTTAATACCAATTATGGATACATTTTCTTTACTAATAACACTTTTTTTCCGAATGCCTAAGAGTCACGGTACTGTGAAAATCGATGAAAAGGGTCTGCACATATCTTGATGAAACAATTGTAAAAAGAAGAAAAAAAACTTACTCCTAAATAAATCGTAGATGTCGAATTTAAAGGAAAATTTTGATTAATTCAAATTCTCGGCTTTGTCCTAAAACAGATCATCGTATGCGAAGCGATCTTCCATTGAGTAACGTGGCCAATCATATTTAAAATCCAGATGGCGTTACTTGCTGTTTCCTACTTATAGTACCGACGATCGATCTCTCTAAGAACAAAATTTTCATATTTGTCTTACCTTTCGTTGCAGATTTCCCACCGATGACAACAGTGTTTTCATAATAACGAAATCGTACTGGCCAAATTATCACTATCTAATCACCTGGGACTATAAAAGCGGTGAATATGGTAGTTACGACTCCGGATGTATGGCTTTCGTTCTGAACGTTTTGTGGAGCTTAGGTTCGATATCATTGCTCAAAACAGCATCAAGCGATGCAATCAGAGACGCATTGTATCAGGTTGCAACAGTTAAAAGTGTCACGGTGGATGAAGCCCTCCAAAGCGTTAAAAAAATCGCCGAACAGGAAGCCGCCAAAGTAAAACTCTCTTATCTTCATTAGAGAACGATCTATTTATTTTTACTCTCTGCTTTTGTTTTTTTTTCTCAACTTACTCGTCACGTTGAGAAAACAAAAGTCATCATTGTCCATTGTATCGCGCTCTTCACAATTAGAATAAACGTTTAATTAAACATTTTCCTTATTGTTTTATTCTCTATGCACTGGAGAAAACGTATTTACTTATACCTGTCCGACTTATTTATATTATTCAACTTTGGCTGTCGGACTTGTGAAAATTTATTTAGAACAACGAAATATACATACAAGTTCAAGGTTTCGATACCAAAGGCCAATATCTTTAGTTCATTTATATTCTATTTTAATCGTTTCCTTTTCATTATTTTCATTTTTATTTAGCTCCTTGGGAGAAAAATCGTTTTTAAGAATTCCTTTTAGTTTAAACATTGGAAACCAGCATAATATTCATATATGTGCAAAGGTTTATAGCCAAGAATTTTTTTAAACATACCAGCAGTGCTCACCACTTTGTTAGCGTGCAACTTTACAATTTTGTTGTAATCTTAAATCGACAAACACACTTGAACTGATCATAACATTTAAAAATTCAAATTGATTTGAGAGAGAACACAAAAAGACGTTTTCCATTCAAATTTCAAATTAACATAGTTCTCTTCCCTTCCGCCGATCGCGATGAAGCGGGGCCTATTTGTTACTGCAACCTCATCATCTTCGAACGAAAATGATGCTTATTAAGGCCCACGCAGCAGAACACATTAGTGAAGGCCTCATAGCAAAACACATTAGTGAAAGCTCATTAAAATTCGTTCAGCACTTTTTTATGCGTGTTCAAACAAAAAGAATCGCAGAAGTTTTATTGTATGTATAGAAAGCTTCCACCTGAAATCGATCATTGTTTGAAATTTGCATTTTTTTAATTAGTTCAATTTATTTCCCCTTGTAGATTTTATTAAAAGCAACGAGCCTGATTTTTTTGGAAATGTTTATCTCAACGCGTTAACCTCTGAATATTTTTTAACACATTTTTATTCAAAAATTGTTTTCAAAACAAAAAGTTTAATCCCCTCATCCATTTGATTTGCTCGATTTTTCAAGCGGCTGAAAATATTTGAAAATAATTGGGGAAATGTTTCAAAAATTAGTAGCCGATGGGCGTGTTGAATTCAAGATTTTAACAAAATCAAGCAAGTTGCTTTTGATGAGCTCGAAAAAGAGGACGAAAATCAACACATTTAAAAAATGCAAATTTAAAACAGCAGCTTATTTGGTGTGAAATGCCCCATATATATGTATATACAAAATGAATCTATTGACAGAAAAAGAAAAGAAGAAGAAAAGAGAAAGAGAAAGAAAAGAAGTAGAGAAAAGTTTTAGTTCATTTTCAAACTTCGACATTTTATTTATTTTTTTGATGAATATTCTGAACAAAATACGATATCCTCCAAGTTCAAAATATATTATTCAAAATTTAATCGTTTTGCAAAGAAACAGTAATTACCGTGTCAAAATTTGGGATCTTTTTTTTTATCAATTATTGACAAGGCTTGTTGAATTTATTATGGGCTCAGTGTTTATCTCAGTATATCATCGAATTATTCTAGGAATGCAGTAATCTTGCACAATATTACAAATGCGAGATCGATTCGTCGGAAATAAAATATCACAACAAGACACATGAGTTTACTCGTTTACTTCAATATATATATATATATATATATATATATATATATATATATATATATATATATAATTGAATATTTTATTTCAATTACTATTAATATTAGTGTTCATTGTATAATACACGGTACAATAAGGTAGTGTATAATAATCATTAGCGTATAATCAACTAATCCGAAGACGCAGCGCTTTTTTTTCTTCTTTTTAATATTTATCTTTCTCGATTAAGCTTCGAGCGTTTCGCGACCAGCACGACGTTCAGCAACGCTGTGAACTCTCCGATTGTGTATGCGTATGTGTGGATTTTTCTTGTTGTTTCTGTTGTTGTTGGATAACCAAATTTTATTCTTTAACCGTCATTCGTTCTCATCGTGCTAAATCGCTCGATTTTTTTCACAAATAACTGCGACTTCGATTTCTAAAGTAATCACATATTTTCATTAATACAATTATACTTAACCGATTATTTAATCCTGCATCACGATGGAGCAAACGAAAAATCGCAGGCGCCATCGAGTATGGGCCTGAGGGATAATGAATAATAGAACATCGCGATCACATGCACACGCTCGCGAATTAATTTTATTACGATCGAACTGCCAATTCCTGGATGAGTCTCGAAAAAGTAAAGGTAATTAGAATGATATTGGTGAAAAAAATGTAGTATCTCAATCCCTTCGTTTTGTGTGTCTTTTAAGGTGATCTATCAGCCGTACGGTCGGTGAAAATTCTGTTGCACGTTTTTTTCGGAAGCTTGATATTTCAAGAAAAAAAGAAAGTTACACGTATTCTCCTTTTGTCAGAGAATAAGGTGAAACTTTTCTTTTTTTCGAAATATCAAGCGTGTCAAAAAAAAACGTGTATCTACTTTTTAGTTACCTCTCTTGCACTCACACAACTGATAGAGCGCCTTAAGTTAATGATCGTTTTAGTGCATTCAACGCACTCTAACGGAGGCGTCTGTGAATCTTACCTCCCGCAAAGAGCCAATCAAAGCTTGAGGCAGCTGGTTTTTATTCACTGGCTCTCGTTTTCTCAACGTGAACAAATTTTTCGATTTTATTGGAGACAAACGACAAGATACGAATAAAAACTGCACCAAAATTTTCTCACATTTATACGTTTTTTGTTTCTTTTTTTACATTGTTTCAAATCGTTTCTCAAGTACTCCAATACGCGAGCATTGAAAGGGGAAAAGAAAAAATAAAATAATTGATATAGAGATAAATATACATAATAAAGAAAGAGAGAGAGAACTATGGAGATAGTATTTGTACGCGAGAAATAACGACGGAATGAATAACAACGTGGTATTTTCAAATATTCGTGTACTTTTAGGAACTAAGCGAATTACGCCTTTTATCGTTTTGACAGAAAAGAAAAAAAATATAAGACATATCATCGATTCGTGAAAATTTCATGCAAATCCTCATACATAGATAATATGAACATGGGGTGGGGGTTTCTATTGGTTATTTATAGAATAACCAATAGAATATTGGTTATTCTATAAATGTAGAATAACCAAATTGTAGAACGGTTAATATTTCGAAATTTTAGTATTCATAACATTCGATTAACGAAAAATAAGAAATTCGAAGTTTATATTTTCGATGGTACATTAAGTTGAATGCGTATTTGATGTAATATTTTTTCTTTGATAGCGCATTTATTCGAAAATATATATTCAGACTGTCTATACTTCAAATGCAGATAATATGGATTGTCCTAATGTAAGAAGTTTATATTTTCTAAATTCGAAATGGAGAGCAATTCTTTTATTGAGAGACCAAAATATATAGTATGAATAATTCGAAAGTGAATTTTTCGAATGACTAAAAATTAGAAGTACAGAATAGCGAACGTTGGGAAGCACGAAGAATGACAAGCAATACTTTACAGCCCAGAGGCTCTCGTTATTTCGACCGTCCGAATTTCTGGTGTTTCGCTATTTTGACCACATTAATATTTTGTCTTTCGTCAAAATATATTTGAAATTGTGAATATTCATAATATTGTTGATTTCAGTATTTGACGACTCGAATGCGTAATAGTCGAACTTTTGTAAAATCGCTATTCCAGCCTTCGTCATTTGGGCTACTGTTATATTTTGTTTTTGACGTAAATGTACTTCGAACTCTTTAATTTCTCATTTTTTTATTTCCAGCATAAAGACTATAGTAGAATTAATATGTATACATACTACTATTCTTCAATTTAAAAATTCGCAGTTTTAGCCGTTCGAAGTTTTAATCATTCGAAAATCTTACTCCCACCCATGAACATGTGCTTAACAAAGAGGATAGCTACATAAATACTCTCAAATAAGAGTGAAAAAGAGAAAGAAGAGGGAAAATAATGAAATATGAATAAAAAATAGAGAAATGAGACAGAGAGATAAAAACAGAAAATAAAGGAAATAATAAATAGACGAATGGGAAGAGGCGATGAGCTGATGTGATTTAAGGGATTCGAGTACATCAAGCTGCAAGTCCAGTTTTTCGCCAAGTAATTATTTCAAAATTGTTCGATTTATTTTCACAATGAAATAAAAGAAAATCGTGTACGAAGCCAATTTGAAAGTTCAAAGTTTTTCTATGTTGTTATTTCCAAATTTTCTTTTATTTTGTTTTGTTCGACGACAATCTGGTTCGTTGTTCAACTCAACGTTTTCACGGGCGATTTTAGATTGTTTGTGTTTTTGTTTGTTTTCTTTTTTCACAATATTTTGATGCGTTATTTTTTTCATTCATTCTTCTTTGTTCACGATATTTGGAATGAGGCGAAAAAAAGTGGTTGAAAAACATTTATGACTTAGTTACGTCATCGATTGCAAATTGATCTTACTGTTCCTTCGCGTTCTTTGGATAAATCAATATCGCACCGTTTCGCTCCTCTGGACTCTGGTCTTTATCACCCCAGCCCCAAACCTCATGACTTCCGTCTCCGGTTCTCTGTATACGCTTTTGTATTATGTCTGTTGAAACCCTTTTGAGATCATACGCCCAACCGATCTTCGCGAAAAAGTCAATGAAAGCGGTCGTTGTGTTGAACCTGTAATTTCCAAGCTCGGCGGTTTTGTAGTCCCACGGGAATACATGATGATAATTGTGCCATCCTTCGCCCAATGCCAACATCGAAACCGTTTTATTTTCGGCTGGATTCATAAACCTGTAAATTTCATCATTATTAATTTCACTGAATTTTCATCACATTTTACATCTTCGATAAATGTTTGCCGCCATCTTGTTCAAACAGTGATAAAACTGCATTATAAATTCAAAAATTCTCGTTTCTCGATAAAGCAAATGATAAATTATCAGAAATTTGTACAAAAAGACAGAAGTAATCGAAAATTCAAAAACATTTGAGATCATAATGCAGAACTTCAATCAATTTTTTCAATTATGCCGGAATTATCTAAAAAATACAAAATATTTACAGCAAAATTGGAGATTCTAGTTTTTTCGAAGGTATTCCATAATCTCAAGGAATTAAAAAAAAAATTCAAACAGAACATTTATTCGAAATATTAGAAAAATATTGAATTTTTTTATTATATTAGATTCAAAAGTAAACAAAGAATTTGACAGAACTTTGGAAACAGTACTATCGTACTGTTACAGCAGATCAAATTACTTGTTGTTGAATGTTTGTAATGAAAAAAAAAATATATATATATATTACCTGTCGTATGGTTTGTTGCCGAAAAGATGGGCTGCAGAATTCACGAGCCATGTTACGTTGAGGGTGAAAACGTACCGCAAAACGGTTGAAACGAAGAAGGCGTTCGTCCATGATTCGTTCCATAAATAAACAGGTATGACAGTCGGTAGAATGAAGCACATCAAAGGCATGAAGTAGGCGTAATGTCTGTCAAATTAAAATCGAACATTATTTTAACTTTCCATTATTACAATAATGCGTCGTTATTATTATTCGCCATTTTGTTGTCATTCGCAATCTTTTGATAATTTGGTGACACTCACGTTTCCTGGAAACGAAGAATCGGATCTTGCTCGAGATCACTCAGATCGATGCCCTTGCCTTTGGAACTGACGTCCGGATGCTTTTTGCAAAGCAACCAACCAACGTGGGCGAAGAAGAAACCGCGTTTTGCGTTGTGTGGATCGGCATCAGTCTCGGTGTACTTGTGATGAACTCTGTGATCTCTGGCCCATTCGATTACGGTGTTCTTCAAAAATAAATTATCAAACATCGTGTTTTTATTTTTCTTCTCTCCTCTCAACATGATAAAAAGAAGCAATAAACTTTAGATTAAAATTCATGGAAAAAAACAGCTATTCGAGGATTGACTTTAAAATATCGTTTCAAATTTTTCTTCCCGGAAAACATTTTAATTGTGGAAAAAAAATCATTGAGATAGTTGGCAATTTAAAAGAAAAATGAATTCCTATACATTTTTCGTGGCATAATTCTGTTGATAATTGATTTTTAAACAAAACCTTACCTGGAACGCTATGGTGTTGAACAGCATGAGTATAAGTCGAAGTTGCCAAGTTGCTTTGTACGCACGGTGAGCCCATAATCTGTGGGCACCCGCAGTGATTCCCAAACCAGTGCACTGATACAAGACGAAAGCTAAAAATAAAAAAAAAGAAGTCCAATACTCGGTTACAATGATCGCAATGATTTTATTGCACATCTGATATTCGACAGAGTTTTAAAAAGTTTAGTCATTTCAAAAATAGCTAAAATTTGGCAATGCCGAAACTTTTGCAACATTGAGGTCCAATGAAATATCTTTTTTATAGCATTCAAGATTTTTTCGCTGCATTCATACAATGAAACTCAAAAACTTTCCTTGATTTTCAATGACAATTGAAAAATTAAACAATCAAACAAACAAGTCATAGGCTTTGGTTGCATTGCGAATTTGTAAATTACATTTCATATACGATAATTCAGTCTTTTCTATACCTATCATAACGGATAAAAGAGAGGAAGAATTTAGCTTGAGATATTTTATCGACGACACGAGGATGTTTATTGGCAGATAGCCGAACTTTTCGTAATCAACAAGTCGTTGGTTCCCATTGAATCCAAGTGCATCAACACGTGCGTCATGTGTTTGAGTTCGTCGTCTATAATTTGATATCTATATTGATATTTAAATCTTTTATCTCTCTGTATCGTATTAAAATGTTTAATTCTATCTTGAATGTTTGATCGTCTGATCTAATTATAAATATCCATTCTATAGTAATGAAATTGTTCCTTCGAACTGAACCTTTGAATGATATAAATTTCATCAAATTCATTATGATTTTTTTAATTAGATTTTTTGTTGTATTAATCGATAACCGTACAATTTTAAATTGTGCAAATATTTCAAGCTCAATGAAATTCGATGCCATTAATTTAATAAACTATATTTTAAAAACATCAAACGTCATGAAATGGAAGAAATTTTTTTTTTTTTTTCATGATGCAAATTTTCGGTTATGTTTTTTTTCTATCTACTCACCTAGAAGCGTCGTGTACAACTTTGCGGACGTAATTGCCAGATAGGCCCCATAAACTGCTCCCAGATGAAGGAATGCAAAGATTAGAATATTGATCCAAACGAGACGTGTTCGGTATTCTGCTTTTGGCTTTGTGGTTTCACTGGATTGAAGGCTCTCAGGCCTTTCGATGGTCTCATTTTCGTACAGTACACCCGTTGGCACACTCGTTACGTTCGGGGCCATATTAGCTTCTTTTCTGCAAATTAACAAAAAAAACGTTTTACTAAATCTTTCTCAATGCCAGTAACAGTACTAAATAATGTTGAGGTATACAAAAATATGTGGGGATTTAGAAAAAAATGGTTTGATTCACAACTCAACAACGGCGAATGGATTTAATGGTCAATAGTCGTTATGCCGATACTTAAACATAAAAATATTTGTAAATCATTTGACCTCCTTAGTTTTATAATGAAACGATTTTCTTTCGAAATAAGTCATTAGCAAGGTGCTAAAAATGATAACTACATAGTTTTAAGTAGTTATAACGGCATATTACGAGGTCAGTCATATTGTCCATAAAAAAATTATATATAAAATTAAAACTGAAAAAAAAGAATAAATCAAAAAACACAATGTCTAGCAGGATAAAATACATAAAATCCATCATTATAATAACGGTAATAATAAAAAGTAAATAAAAAGATAAATATTAATGATCGAACACTGGTAAGTACGATGACAAATTGGAAAAAATGGCTATTTGCCATTGTTATGAATATTCTCACGTGGCCAAGAAAAATAAAATTAACGATCGAGAAATGAAAGTACAAGTGAAAAAAACCTACTGATCTTCCTTGCATCTAAAAACTCTCTGGATTCCATGCAATCATTTTTTTTATTATGTCACGATAACGAGATGTTTCGTCCGTTGATCGCATTTCGTTTGTTTTTTTTGCAGAAAGATGTAATGTATCATCATTGGCTTACAGATTGTTTAATATTCCTTCAAGTAGCGAGCAATATTATTCGTATAAAGGTTGAATGCGGATTGAGGAATTAAAAGTTTAGAAGGCGAATGAATAGATATTTGTATGAGGTGATAGAAAAAGATGCGGTATAAATAATAAATCATACAAAGAATAACCAAGATTGGTAACAAAGAATCTGCGAAGTTTAATATATTTTAAGGGCTTACTTACATCTAGAGGTACCAAAAATATGGCCAATTTCAATAATTTTTTTCATACTGAAAAAATGTATCCATGGAAATAATTTTTTGTATATTTAAAAAGACATTCAACAATAATTTAATCTTTGAAATCTTAATCGACTACCTATTATTATAAAACTTGAATCTATTTATCTGGTTATCATTACAATAGTTGTATAAACTAAGCCTGTGCAAAGTTTTTTCTCAGAAATTACACAGCCAATCGTGCTGATTTTAGGCTCAATCGAAAGAGCATCGCTCAATTATTCAAAAGTTCACTTTTCAAGCCTCCAAATTACTCCTAGGCTCTACAGTTAGCAAAATCGTCATAAAATTTTTACCCCCACCACCGCGAATCTCTTTGTTTCGAGATAACATAGCATGGGGTCTAGGACTCCGTGTAATATAGACTTGGCGAGCGCTCGGAACAGCAGACGACAGAGCTGCAAATGTACTTGTCCCGAGGCTCTACCAAGTTTTTTAATAACCGAGGCATCGTTTTTTAAGGTTTTGTGTACTGCGTTAAAAATGGAGACGCAGTGATTGAAAGTAGTTATGAAAATAATTTAAAAAGAAATGATTGATGTTTGAATAAATTCAAACTGTTACTGTAATTCATCACCGGTTTATTAAATTGTTCTAAAATGTCTATTTATCTGCTCTCACTTGATTAATTTGACTTAGACATTGTGTAACCTATTACAGTAACGATACTGCATTTGTTATGCGAATGCAAACAGGCCTGAGGTTCGTTACTTCTGTGGATACTATGCAACGACGTACTTTCTGCGAAACTCAGGAGATACATCGTTGCATAACCAAAAAAAATTCAGTACATCGTCGATAAGCATTTGTATTTTGTTTTTTTTTTTTTCGAATAAATATTTTGTTAGTCAAATTTGAAACAGCATATTTTACTTATAGATTTATCAAGAAATGTCTTATAATTGAATAATTTTTTGTGAAGTTATATCATAAAAATTATACAAATGTTTCTTGTTTTCGTATTTTTAATTTACAGTAATTAAAGCTTCATCGTTACATCATTTTCTTTAATATTCAAACCTACCATATCTCTATGTGTTTCGTGTTATGTATTTTTATATAAAATAAATTTCCTCATTTCTTTATCATGCCATTCTTTATTTACATTTCCATAATGTTTATTCTCAGGCCTTTTCCCGTCTCACCGAAACAATCCGATCTTTGTTACGCTCTTATAACAATTGGCAAAAGTTTATTTTTCGTTTCTTCATAATCGTGGGAACAATGGTACGTTCTTGAACAATAGAAAAATGAACAATTGACGCAATTCGTGGAAGAGAAAAAACAATCACTATGTAACTCGTTGACAGGAATTCCTGCAGTCTGCTCATTTTCACAGATCATTTTTTTTTTTTATTTTGATAATAATGATCCTTGAATGACTGAATGACAGTCATTGATAATTTAATTTAAATAAAAGAGAACGTGTATGCTAATAAATTGTTTCAATGACACATCGATTTCTCCATATATTTATATTTAAACCAGTTATTGGCGAAATATTTTTTGAAAACTCGTTCGTTATTTCATCAAGCCAAATGACCTTCGAATTTTTTGATTAACCCCAATGCATATATTAATATACCTCTACGGATAATTCGGTACTTATAGTAGTGTCTTTTGACCGACAGCGATGGGTGCACGGTCGGTGTGTGGCTCCGGCGATCACCAAAGTTAAGCAGTCTCGGGTGAGGCCAATATTTGCTTAGGTGACCTCTTAGCCATGCACCGGTTTGCGCATCAATCGCTGAGCGGGGGGCAGTTTTTCTGAGTTTATGATGGTGCTAATCAATTGAAACTCAGTAAAAATATAGCCGTCTGTATCGGCCGGGTTTTCCATAGTTTCCCTATTGGCCCTCGTGTAAATGCGATACAGTAGTGCATTAGGAAAGAGTGGCCGTGGGCAACACTCTTTGGGGGGTCTCTCAGGAACATGGAAATTAGGAAATTGGAAATTAGTGAAGTAGAGTTAAAGTGATGGGATGGGCTCGTAAAAACCCGCGAGGGTCTACGCAGGAACAATAAAAAAAACATAGTAGTGTCTTTTGATATCGCCTATGTAATTTGTAAAATACGAATACGAATATAAAATGTAATGATTCTTGGCTTTCGCATAAAAAAGTAAACTATGTCACGAGTTTTTTTCTTATTTGATTCAAAATATATGCGAGCTAAATCACCATGTTTTGTAATCGACTACGTAATGATCGTAGCAACCTTTTTTCCTCATCTTTCCTCAACCTTTTTTTCCTCATCTTTCGGTCAAAAGCCAAATGAATTAGGTTTTTTGACGACTTTCTCATCAATTTCCGTTTCGTTAATTAAGGCCGTTTCGTTAATTCGAACAGGAAAAAACGCAAATCTTGGAAAATATACGATTTCGTAGTCTACCTTATACAATATGTCTACCTAATCTATAATATACGATAACGTCTACCTAAGAATAAATATTTGACATTTCATTTGTCAGATATTAATTTTCATAAATTCAGAATACAATCGAAAAAACATTGTATTCCCATGATTGAATACCGACGTTGAAATTTCTTTTTTCAAATAATTTAAAAATTAAGAATTGAGAACAAAAGTTTCAGTATAGAAAATAATGATTAAAAAAACGATCAGCGTATGGAGATTGAAAATATCGTTATATAACTATGTTTATGACTGAAATGTATATTTGCATATTATGTATATTACAAGTTACACGTTTCTTTTTTCACTTGATATTTTACAACAGGAAACATTGTAGGACAATTACCGGTGCATTCGCTTAAAATATTTGCAATTATATTTATCATATGAGGTGATGATTGCCGCACGAGATTAAAAAAGAAAAATAAAAGATGAAAAACTATCAATTAAGGTATTCCTTTCACGAACTCAAATATTCCACAATTAACAGATTTTTTGTTCAAAAAAGTAAAAATACGTCCTATTTAGAAAAGAATTATAACTTTGAAAATCATCTAATTTACACGACACTTTATGGAGAGGACCAGTTACTCACATTTCTATTTAATAATTCATATATTAAATAATGATAGATGTTTAATATAAACTGTTCTATGGTTAAATCAATTTCTAAAGATTCCGTAGCAGCGATAAAAACAGAGTCACCGGACGTTTGAAAAAAATATTCACGATAGAACTGGAAAAAATCGTCTGCTAAGGCAGACGATTTTTTATAGCCATGACGTTCAAGAGGTTATGTTATCTTCGGCAGTTGTTACAACATTTTTAACGCTATTCTTGTTTTTGCACGTTACAAATTGGCTCACATTTTTACCAATGTCACTGCGTACTTTATACGTATTATCACTCATATTTCACTTTTTTTTTAAACCAAATACAATAAGTCCAGCTTCTCCCTTTAACAGTGCGATTGTTGACATTTGTAGCTTTCCAAAAAATATCAAAAAGTTTCATAATTTACACAATTAAGCTGAAATTTTGGAATTATGTTTACAGTTGGGATTAATAATTGGTTATAATTTTTTTAAACAAAATCCAGCCTAATTTATGAACAAATGTGGAGCGCCCTGCTTATGCGCCCAAAAAATACGGCCCTCTGCGAAAGGAATACCTTAATCAGCATTCCCCATCATTATATGATCGCCTGCGATCGACGTTTCCAACTAATAAAATCAGTACGATTTAATTATTCCATAATTAGCTACATTTCGCTAATCATCGTGGGTAAATGTGATAAATACATAATTTTAGCGGTGATCGCGATTATTTAATATACAGTTCGGATTCTCTAAATTCGAAAAATTTCATTTGCTTCCGAATATAATTGAAGGTAGGATGAAATTTTGGTTCTCGGGTATAGGACATTCTTTGGCCCTAAATTTTATAAAAATATCTAACGACAATAAAAACTATAAAAATTATTCTTATTTTGGTTAAATTTATTTCGCGTGATAATCAAATTCGTAAATGACAACTTCACTGTATCGTGTCGGAAAAAATTGCAATTTTTGCCGCATTCTCGGAACATACACGGCTTATTTCTACATCCAGCTATTTTTATTTTCACGTGGAATAATGTTTCATCGATTCTTCGTTTTTTTTTTTAAGTAGTGTGGAAAGGTGAAGCATGAAGGAAGAGTGAATTTGTGGGCCAAAAAATGGAGTCTAGAGGAGCGATGAACAGTGAAACATTTGAAAAGCTACTTTCATCAAAAACTTAAACCAAAAACTCCACGAACCTATCTAAAGTCGCGGTAGCGACTCGAGACAAGTACATTTACGTATACTATAAGATGGCGAAGATGAGTCATTACTAGAGTCTTTACAGCAAGCAGAGCGGTTTCGAACGGTTATTCATTACATGAGAATCCCCTCAAAAATAGCAGCTGAGATCAACGAAGTAGTGAGAGAAAGGTATGAAAGCGAAACTCCGAAAAAAAATGAAAAATTCACAGTAATGCGAAGCTAATGAACTCTTGAAAAAAGAATGAATAAAAAGTGTGATTGGATATCGATAAATAATTAACGGACATACGGCAGATCAGGAAGACCGGAACCGTTCGATAGCGTCGTTGACAAAGTGGACTCGTTGTTGGTGGCTTCGTCATTCGTCGAATCTTCCGAAATTTTCGCAGAGC
Source organism: Rhimphoctona megacephalus (assembly GCA_963989365.1). Classification (NCBI taxonomy): domain Eukaryota; kingdom Metazoa; phylum Arthropoda; class Insecta; order Hymenoptera; family Ichneumonidae; genus Rhimphoctona; species Rhimphoctona megacephalus. The sequence continues at coordinate 13,750,087 of OZ022416.1, forward strand.
TTTGACGCTCGCAATTACGCCTTGACGACAAGTCAAGCTCGTCGAAAAGAACGAGTGGTATTCCAGGATTCATACTGCGTCCAATTTTATCCCTCGTTTCTTTGTTATCCGACTCTAATCCGAAATATTGAGAAACTTCGTTAATATTTGGAAAAAAAAGTCGTTCCGGGACGTTTCTATGTTGAAAAATGATTCTTTTAGCACCCCGAATGACCGATAATTACAAAAAGTTTGATTAATTAGTATGAGGTTAGCGAAATGCAGATTTTGCACAGCCAGCCTTGTCCAGGCGGCCTATCGACTGTCGGCCGAATCCTTTAGAGTCTTTCCTGAGGATTGCGGAGCGCAGGCTCGCGCCGGGACGCCGTTTTCATCCCCCAGACGCGCTTGTTGCCGCGCTCTCGACCGCACTTTTTAAGTCTTCCTCTCTCTCTCCCTCTTTCTCTTCGTCTCTATTACTTCATTTTTTTTCTATTATCGAATATCTCTCTCATCGCTATTTTTCTTTCCAATCCCCCACTACCGAGTCTCAAGCTACTCTACAATAGGTTAAAACATGTAATGTAATAAGCATTATAATATTTTGAGTAAAAATCTTCATACCAACACTAAAAGCCTTTCTTCATCTCTATCGCTTAATTTTTTATCAAAGTATTCTACAATATTTAAGTACGTGCAAACGTTCTAACGTCTTAAAAAAAAATCTTACCCACACTGAAAACCACGAATCGAAATATATTGAAATTAAAGCTTTTTAATTTTTCTTCATATAAAAGTAATTGAATTAAAATAAGATTAACACAAATAATTCTCTATCCACATTTAACACTTATTCGGCATTTTGCAGCTGCCTCAGCGATTAATTTCCACCATTATACTAAATTTCAAAAAGATCTTTCTATTTTGAACATACTCGCGATCAATATACACAAGAATCAACACTTTCGAGAATGCCATAAATCAGAGCCTCGTTCTTGGCACTGTGATCTACAAAATCCCAGTTTTCAGCGTAATTTGAAATACACCAGGAGCCTGAATTCTTCGATTGAATTTCACGACTCGAATAATGGCTGAATATGACGTTAAATGATATTCGTAAGCTTTAAACTTTTATATGAATTTGAAGACATCAGACGACTTTCAAGAGGTATGAATATTAGGAGAGTGCTAAAAATTGTAAGTGAAAATTTAACGACTCGTCTATTTTTCGACGTTCAATGTACTCGCATGACACTAGAAACCTTTTCTTCCCTCTTTTACGTACATATATACATTTACGTATGTACATATACATGGATTTACAATTCATATACACATATTTATAGGCGATAGGTGTGCCAACTGTTCCACACTCTTTTTCCTTGTCTATAATCTACCCCCTCTTTCTGTCATACTCTCACGTACGATTAACCCTGGCACGTGAGTAGCCTTGGCACTGATAAAAACTCAGCGAATGGTAGCTGACCGACAAATTCTGCCTTGACTCCGCAAGAGTCGTTGACGTACTTTTGCATCGACTCAGCTTCTTCCGCATTCGTATAATGCCGCAACAGTTTATAACCTTTTAACGCTAATTGGCATGTACATAACAAGCCAAACAATTTTATTTTATCAGAATTTTCGTAAACGAGTCCAACGAAATTCTAAAAATATTTAGCCATCTTAAAAATGATACGAGCATTCATTTTTAGTAAGAGTAATACCAAAAGTTTAATGACAAATCATTAAAAAAAAGCTTATTCAACGAGTAACCGGAATTTTTTTCGTCGCATTTGAATTTCTTTATTTTTTTTGAATACTTGGACTCTTTTTCAGACTTTTCTTTTATTCGAAACTTTTTTTGTTCGAAACATCGCTGCTAAAATACATTCGAAAGAACAGAATTCGAAAGAAAGACAATTCTGCAGAAAACTTGAGCAACTCATGAGAAACAAAAAATGATCTTTCGAAATAATGAGAAAATATATCGAATCGGTAATTTGCCATGTGTAATTGAGATTTTGTAATTTGCAAATGAACAATTGACCATTCAAAGTTGCAAATTAACGATTCTCCATATTGTATTCACAATTAAGGAAGTTTAAGCGCTAGCGATAAACGGTACGCGGGGAAATAGGCAAGCATGACCCGAGAGGTGTTCAAGGCGCTCTCGTATCGGCAAATAGGAGTAATTATTATTGCATTCCAACATCGAAAACTTTTTGATTAAATTAAAAAGGTATTAAAATAATTTTTAAACGTCTTAATATCCAACATATCCAAATTTCATGTATTTAGCAATAAATTATTTATCGAAAAAAAATGAATTTTTAAGTACTGTCACTTTTTCCATTTAGGCCTCAACATCCTTGAATTTAAAGAAATTAAAAATTAAAAAAGCATTCAATTATCGCATAATAATTGCCACAGAGAGCAATAAATGAATGCTCTTTGATTTTACGTTTATATCAAAATTGCAAGATCGACGAATTCACATTTTTTTTAAAATTAAGTATTCATCTGCGGGCATATTTTTTTGTACATTTTGCAAAACATACGTTATTTCATTATTCGTGAGTTTACCATTGTTTGGAGGCGTATAAAAGCTTACGAATTGGAATTGCAAATGTTGACAAATTAATGAGTTACTTTTTGTGAAGGGATCAAAGTGGCATGTAACGTTTAAATGATAATGAGTGTTTCGACGATTCTCCAAGACAAATTAAATGCAGTATGAGGTCTCATAATAAGTAATGGAACATTCATTTAATTATTAACTATAGCACGTATTTTCATATACTTTATTTATTTTATTTTTTTTTCATAGTGTTATTTTCAGTGCCTCAAATCATCACTCGTGGTCTATCGAACTACCGATTTATATCGCTTTGTAACTTTCCAATAAATGCGTCTATTGAGGGTTAATTGTAGTAAAATCGAAACGTTAGACGCTGGCCAACATGAAGAAGCTATTTTCCAACGAAAAAAGAACAATGTGTGTCGAGAGTTGGAAGCTTTATTAAAAGACGTATCGTGAAAAATACGTTGTCAGTCTACTAAATCGGGTCTAACATATACAGCTTAATCATCGCACAATTTATTTCGAATATAGAACAAATGAAGGAATGAAAAGAGAATGAAAACGATGATTACGAGAATAAAAAGTAAGTTGGGGAAGAAAAATACGATGAAAAACAATCCTTTCTAAAAATTGAGATAAAATGAAAATAAAAACCATTAAAAACATGAAACAATAAAAAGAAAAGTATTATAAACATAAAACAAAGTTGCTATAATGGACTGAACTGTGTGTGAGAAAAAACGCGGGCATAAAGATACCGGTACGAGTCGAGGAAGAATGCGCCAGGAACAAATACAGTTCTGAGCGGAGTGAGTCGAGAGGGAGAGCGAAGAAGAGAAGTAGAGAAGCGTGGTCGCGCGATCCACGGTAGATCTCAGCTGAGTACAAACTGGCCAATCGCAGACGATCACGCGACTCGCGCCACCTGAATCCGGCGAATCCTGAGTGTCTCTTGAAAAGCCCCACGTTGCATGCCTACCGTTTTTTCCCTGCCAGCCTAACTTATGTATTTCACATGGGGGAACCCAACATTGGAATCTCAATATTTCTTTTTTTTTACTTTTGTATCTCGCTCCTATTTTTCTAGACAGTTGATTGATTTTATGCACGTATCTTTTTTTCGCTCACACCGTTTTATGGATTCACCTGCTTTGAAGTTCGTTGCTTTGTGGCATTTCATTTTTTTACCAATTACTATTACGGTTATAAAATAAGCCGAAAAATATTTTTTTGGTCAAAATATACGAATAACTAGAAAAATAAATCAAAATATATGATACTAAAGAATTAATATAGAAATTGAGATGAATGTAGGTACATCAGAAAATATATATGAAGCATTCCACGCCAAATCGGTCACTTTTGAAATTCGCATTTTTTATTGTTTTGATTTTTCTTTCTCTAATAGAGCTCATTGAAAGGAACTTGTCTGATTTTTTTTAAATTTTTATGTCAACACGTTGATTGGAAACGAATTTAAACAAAAATTTCCGATTTTTTTCTTCAGATATCAATAACTCGCTCAAAAATGCAGTAAACCTAATGGATGAAGGGTCAAAATTTTAGTTTCAAAACGTACTTTCGTTTGAGAACATGCAGTAAACCATCAAAACATTACATGAATTAATTTTTTCAATTCTAAACATGAAATGTTTTTTCCACACAGTTAGTCCCCTTCGATTTTGCTGTTAATTTTTTATAAAAAACTATTATTTTTTTGAGAAATTTTAAGCTTGGTATGATCGTAGGAAAATCAATTATCTATAACTCCCTGAAAAATCGAACAAAACGAATCGTCTAGGGGGTCAAAATTTTTGTTCTGAAATGTACTTTTGTTTAAAAATATTTTTGTGATGTGAAAAATTATTCCAAGTTTACATCACCTAGTTTTTCCAATTCTAAGATAAAATAACCTTTTTTCATAGCGATTGTACTAATTAATTTGTTTCTTTAATGTTTGTACGGAAGCATGATTCATTTAATGAATTTTAAGCTAAGTAGGAACGTGAGAAAATAGATAGTACTATTTTTCAAATTGTCAATGTTATTAAAGATTTTTGTTGTTGATTAAACTAATATTTCCCCACAATTATACTAGTCTTAAAATGCATTAAATGAATAGTAGTTTTCTATAAAAATTTAACAGCAAAATCAAAAGGGACTAACACTGCGGGAAAAAACATTTCTTGCTTGTAATTAAAAAATTGATTTATGTAATCTTTAAATAATTGTTGATATATTTTTAAATGAAAGCACCTATTAAAACGAACAATTTGACTCTTTATCCATTTGGTTTGTATGATTTTTCAGGGATTTGTGCATGATTAATAGTAAAAAAAATCCACAATTTAATTATAAAAAATACAATGAACGATTTTCCCAACATCAAACTTAGGCTTAAAAGTCATTAAAAAATAATAGTTTTTGATAAAAATTCAAGAGCAAAATCGAAGGGGGCTAACACTATGGAAAATAATATTTCTCGCTTAGAATTTGAAAAATTGTTGTATTTAATATTTTGATGAATTCCTACATATTCTTATACGAAAGTACGTTTTAAAACTAAAATTTTGATCCCTCATCCATTCGGTTTACTGCATTTTTGAGAGAGTTATTGATATTTGAAGAAAAAAATCGGAAAATTTCTAAAAAAATCGTTTCCGATGAACGTGTTAAGATAAAAATTTCAAAAAAATCAGATGAGTTGCTTTCAATGAGTTCTATAAGAGAAAAAAAATCAACACAATAAAAAATGCGAATTTCAAAATTGGCCAATTTGGCGTGGAATGCCCCATATACAAATGGACAAATTTATTCGTGATACTTGGTTTGTGAATTAATTAGGTTGCTTATTATCCATATGAGCATCCGGAAAAAAGGTTGCTTCACGTCTTACTATGTTCCATACATAAATTTGTATATTTGAAGGTATTATTTGTAACCGGCGAATTGGTAAAAGGAGAGGAAAGTCGAATAAACAATACAAAAAAAAACAACGACCATAACAAATAAGATCTATTCATGTCACGTTTCTACGACATTATCTACCTGTGTGTGTGTGTGTGTGTGTGTGTGTGTGTGTGTGATATGACGAATTCTAATCATTGTTGCATCATCCCTGGGTCGAACGATGCGATCGATACGCAACACATACATACGTGGTCAACCACTTCTTCCTTCTCTGGCTTCATTTTCGGTCTTGAACTGTCTCTTTCTTTTTATTCTCTCTATTTCTTTCACGTCATAAGCTACGTAGCATGCGTTACCAGGGTTACACGAGAGATCGCGTGATTCTTAGAGAACGACAACGTGATTGATAGCCACGTACGTACACTTGAACGATAATTTGTTGCAAATAGTTTCATTCATTTGATTCATTTCGTTTTGATTTACGCTCTGAATAAAAGGAACAATTATTTTGAAAGCATTGCTTTAATATTTAATACATATGAAGAGAAAATATGAATTTTTAACAACTACGAGAAAAATTAAAGTAAAAGAATTGTTGACTATGATTGACGTTTTTCAAAAATGGTTTTTCAATTATTCTAATAACTGATTTGAGAAAATCGTTGCTCATATAACTAGTGTAGTTTCCGATAATTATTTACTTTAAAATTCCCATGATAATTTGAATGTAGATTTTGAATTTGAATTGATATCTGAACTCTTAGTAATTGATTTATGACTGACCATATTTATTTATTATTGGTCATTGCTTATCGATTGATTAAAATATCAGAGTAGTAAAATATCGAGAAATAATTAGTGTGTTGACCAGATGAACGGAAACTGAACTGAACGATAACAGTAACAAATATTCGGCTGATAACGTGTTTCAGAGTATTGGATATTTTTAGACACCCGCGATTGTCCTCTTTATAAAGGAAAAATATAAGCAACGTTTAACATGCTATTAACGAATGACGCGTCGTGTCCGTGTTTGGCGCAAAAAGCGCACGCGCTCATTCACTGACCTTGATGACCTTGCTTCATTCGAGCTTGCTAACACTTTGACATTGACTTGAGAAATCCAAAAAAGAAAGATTCGTGATAGCTCAACGGTATCCACGCGGTAATCGTAGTTTCGGGAATCGTAAACAAATCACATTTCAGGGCTGTCGAAAAAAAATCTTTCGTGAAAACATTAATTATCATGAGCGAATTCGTGATTACTTAAAAATTGTGTTTATCTTCCGTAATAAATGATTTTTTAACTATTCAAGTGGAAAGATCATAAATACTCCATTATCGAGTTGCTAAAAATAAGTATAGGTATATAATTTTTCTGATGTTTATTACAAATTTGAAAAGCTATTTTTTTCAACCTCATTCGAATCTACCGAAAACGTGAATTTGACGAAATGCTTTTTATTTTTAATTCATTTTTTGCAGTTTGTAAATAAAAATAAAGGCAAAATAGCATTTTCAATTTTCACAATGTCCCTAAAAATTCGCTTTTAAGGGGTTATATCTAGTTGTTTGGATTGAAAGAACGGAATTTTTTTTTTTTTCATTTTTTCAAAGTATATCATCTTAAGAACGTTTTTCCAAAATATTATAAAGATCTGAGCACTAGAACGAATATATTTATGCGCGCTACCTGAGAATGCGAGTCTCCGAGCGCAGCGATCGACGACTTTAAACGCGATTATCTCTGAATCATATTTTTTTAAAAAGTGCTGTAGCGGTGAGCACGATTTCTCGAAAGTAATTTAACCGATCGATTTGAATCTTTCACGAACTTGTTTCTAATTATAATAGCTTGCTCGTGAACGAAGAAATTTTCATTTGGACCAAAATTTATATTTTTTTGGATCGAAAAACCTCATTTTTGGAACCTCAAAAATCAAACTCTTCAGAAAAATCGACATTTTTTTTTAAATCAAAATTTCGCTAAACCCATCGTTCAAGAAGAGCGTATAGTATTATACTAACGAAATCTTTTTGGTTTTTGTATTTCAAATGAGCCGTTCCAGAGATATGATCAGAGAACATCTATGTTCTGATATGATCACCGCGAGTGATATTCAAAAAAAGGTGTTTTAGGACAACGGCCATATTTCCCTCAGTAGTGAACATTTTTTCATAAAAAAATTTATATAAGTACCTCAAAATATGTAGTAATTGATACTGTATAGTGTATTTTAATAAAATGATGTTAACATGGCTAAAAAAATCATAAAAATCCCTTAATTTTCCCGAGCACAACTAGATATAGAAGAGTGCGGAAGACTACTACATGGCTGGTGACTGGGTGTTTTACCCTAACCCGTTAATTCATTATGCCTACATCGTTGAGAATCGTTTCACTTCTTATACACAAATTGTTATTCAATGTCTCGCGTGTTCTTGACTTTAATGGTGCGTGCTCGTACGAAACGAGGCTGAGATTACATTATCACAACGTATATATGACTGATATACATTTTACATACATAAACATATTGATATTATGTTTCAGCATTTCTATGTACAATATATTCATAAGATAACTTCGCATTTATATATATACACATATACATTAGTTTATACACTTTTTTCTTCTAGATCTTTGATCTTGGCTTATATAATGCTTGTCAAAGTCAAGTTCTCGATCTTTTTCACGACTACAAATCGTGCCGTTTCAGTTTATCATGTTTATATCTAACTTTATTATTTTTTCCCTAAAGAGTATGTAACAGTCGTACTACACTCAAACTTGAGAGCTGAATTTCGTGTTTTGGGAGGGGAAAAAAAAGTTAGTCATTCAACACGGTGATTCAAATCGAGCCAAAGCAAATATTTATTTCGTAAAACAAACTGAAACGCACTGGAAATTGCTTTTTTCTTTTTTTCAATTTAGGATTTTGATCAAGCGAACGTTTTTTTTTTATTCAATCAACATATAAATTTTTATCTATGTTGTAATATATATAAATAGATATGAAAAGAAAGGTAATAGCAAATATCATATGATCCCACTTTCCTTGAGAGTTATCTGCACTATCGTATTTACCAGAGAACAGAGGTCCTCACGTCGTGTCGACTCGGGGATTATATCTGTTTGCTCATTCCCGTCCTTCCACAACAATTCAAAGACCGGTTTTCATCTCGTAATACTGATGAGAAAACCATACCGTCGAGTTCAAAAGCCCAGCGACGTAAACACGTGCATGCATATATCAGGATGCGGATCTTCCTCTACATATATTTATATTATATCTATGTAGATCCAGGTACAAATAATTTGTGAGGAAAGAGAGAGTTTCATGAGAATTAAGAAAGTGTACAAAAGCATGAATGTACTTTGTAAAGCCTACACAAAATCAATTTTTAAATAAAAAAATGGCAACAAAGTTTTTTTTTGAAGAAAAAGAATTCTGAGTGTTTCTAAATTTTTTACAGCTACCATTTCTGCACGGTGAAATGATGTTGGTAATTTAAAAGAATCATCCAACTTGCGCAGTAACGAAACATTATTTTTTTAATACCAAATACCAAATTTTTTTCGTTCAATATTGTCCTAAATTTTGACACTGTTTAAGCTATGAACATTTGTCGACGTTTTTTTTACATATATTTTAACCCTTTGAGTCATGGTGGGACATACGTTGTTCCACCTTTTTATTTGTTACAGTTTTTTGATTATTTAACTACTTTTGCCGCAACAAATACCGGATGTTCCGTTTGTACATGGTCCGTGAGATATTTATGAATGTACAAAAAATATGTACATTTATTGTTTGTTAATTGCACAAATATCATGTAAAAACAAATAGTCGAAATTCGTACCTTTTCACGAAAAAATGCATTTTCTACTAATCTACTACGAAAATCGCGATGGCAATTTTTTCACAACCTTAATACACTCCAAAGAATTGTTCAAATTTTTTTCAAAATTTTCCGTTCTGTAGTTTTTGTTGAAAAAAATAAAGATCCAATTGTTTCCGTACGAGATCGAAACTAACAATAGTATTGGCTGAAAACGTTCGTTTATTTTCGAATTTTTAATTCAGATTCGTAATCAGGAACCCCAAAAACCTATGTAAGCAAACTTTGAAGTAAATCGTACCTAAGAAAAAATGGATTCTTCAAAGTGTTAAGAACGGACTCGAAGAAAACAAGAAATGATGCCAATTATTACACATAAAAATTTTGAAAAACAATGGAAAGAATTTTCGTTCCGTTTCAATCATATGCAAATTTAAATACCATAAATATGGATTCTCCTTCAATTAGATTCGTGGATAAATCCTCGAATTTTTGGTACCCTGTTTATTACTCGATACGGAAATTTGTATATATTGTTTACGGATGATGGAGTATGTAATACTTTCTCTTTATCTTCCGGTTCTTCCTCGCGTTCGACAGGCTTACTCTCGTTACATGATCTTGTCACGTGCTAATTTTATACATATTTATACATGCTGGCGAGTTAAATTGACGTTATATTGTCAATTTTCCCTACGCTCCTTTCACTGTGATATTGAATCAACCGTTCCATTATTGTTGCATAAGAAAGTGAATAAATTTGGAAATGAATAAAGAATTTCTTTTTTGATAAGCGGTATTTTATAATTTGGATTTCCTTCAAAAAGCAGAAATTACTTCCTCATTATGTATTTGTGTTTGTATAAAAAAAAAATAATGAAAGCACCTTCCTGATCACAAGTATGAGGAATAAGAACGAGTTTTTTTGTTAGTATAAACAATTACGTCCAACATTTTTAATAATACTCATCCCATATGTCCATTTAGAATGCAAGTGTTTTTTTTTTTTTTTAATTGAAGACAACGATATTCGATGTGCAAATTAATTCAGGAAAACACAAATTATTTGTACTTAAAGTCAGCGTTATGAGACTTCGTTTCCGCTTTATATTAAATAAAACCTTGCTAACTCAAAAATTGGATATTATCGACCAGCAAACTTTGAAAATAATACGAAAAGCCGAAAAACAAGGCCTCGCGAAAAGAAATTATGCTTTATTTTTTGTTTCGTTTTTTATGTTTGTTTTGTTTAATTTGGAGCAATAATTCGAGTATTTTGTTACGATATTAATTTCAGGCTGATTCTCAGATGTTTTTAACTCAAGCGTAACTTTTGAAGCGATTCACTTGCGAATAAAAAATTTGCAAGCGTTTATCACAATTTTTACTCCAAAATTTACTTATAAGTAAATATCGTATTTTAATTCGGCTCCAAGTCTAATTCTGGAGCAGAAAATGAGGTTTATCATATGAAATTGTGTTTACGATCATATCTGATAATTTTTCAGTTTAAAATTATTATCGCATTGCACCTCGATTTTTTTCCTCCATTTTTTTGAAGCGTTATCACTCTTAAATAAATCGAAGCAACTGTTGGTCTCGTCAAATTTAAATTTCGAGCAATTTGTCGGTGAAAGTTTGCACACGTTGAACAAAAGCAAATTTCGTATACGTCCAAAATAAACTTGAACTTCATTTGGCTATAGTCATTGAGAACGATGTGAGAGAATTCCTCTTGCTGATAAATAATGCAAGGACTTAATTTTTATGTGAGCGAGCACAATGCTCGACAGATTTTGTTCTTGTTATTCGTAAACTTTTACGATGAGGAAGGTCGTATCTGTTTTGGAGATCCAGATCGAAATAGGATAAAGCGAGATGATCTCGGAAAATACGAAAAAAACAAATTTGGAGTACAATCAGATTGGATCGTTAAATTATTCATATCCTATTATTACGGTTTAACAATAATATCATATTATTTGTTTTTCATCACTCGACACACTACTGCTATCGAATTTCCATCAACATTTTATTCTTCATTCAAATAAACAAGAAGAAATGTATTATCGAATAAACGAAAATGGAGTAAAACAAAAAAATTCAGCACCCTGTGTATCAATTCAATCGTACAAAGCAGCGAACTCTTAGTGAAGCAATCCATCACCTTTAACTATACTGTAAGGACCTTAACTCTCAGCTAAAATACACCGCTTTGACAAAGGACTAATCTGACGATTGAGCGCTCTGATAGTTACATTATTTGGGTTTGTGTGTGTGTGTCCGCTCCTTCACCTCCACATTTCACGCTTTCTATCTATGTAAATCTCTATTTTATCTCAGTCTCTTTGTACAGAGTTCAGGCTTATAATACCTGAAAAAACTGCGTTATTTTGCAAAAGAGAAAGTTATGCAAAAAAAACAAATTTGTAGGTAATTTGTAAAGGTGTAAGGTAACTTTTGTATCCTGCGCTTTAAAACTCTCTTTTTTTTTTTTTTTTTTTTGAAAATTTCCCATTGTACGCACAAATCCCGTATTCATATATAATCCGTCGTGGAAAAATATATTGCGCTATATTTCTGTCGTAATATTTAATGGCTTCCTCAACGATTTTTTAAAAATTACGAAAAAAATTCATAACCCCAAATTCTGTAATGCCAAACGTGTATTTCTATAACTTTTGGGAACATTGCCGAAAGTTCGAGAAATTAACCGTCACTCTGACTATGAAATTGTAACCGCACAGAATTCCAAAAATCATTTAAAGAAACATTTGAAAAAAAACAGACGATTCTAATTACTTTCGATTTAATCAGAAAATTTGTTTCATCGTTATAATATAGAATTATAGAGATAACTAGAATTATTACTAAATTTTTTGGTTTTTTCATCTTTACAGACGGCTTACTTTTGCGTTGTACCTCAAGACAAAATTTTTCATCGATTTCTACTCGTCGTAATCAACATTAAATTTGAATAAAACATCTAAAAGACACTTTGACATTCCAGTGATATAGTAGAGGAAATATTACGTTGACGAACGCGATTTGCTCAATTCGAGAGTGCAGTCTAAGCATTTCTTCATAACAATAATAGTAGTGACAACAATAATAATAATGATGATGAAGATGATGATGAAAATAATAATGAATTGGCAGTGTTGTCAATAGTTTGGAGTCAATGACGTCGTACAATTCGAGCGTTAATTTTGTTGCTCCTTTCTCAATCGTATAATGGCCTAAGTGTAACGGTATCTCGTTTCGATTTGAATCGTCTCGGTTTGAATAACACGTACAATGGACAATAGCAAATATACAGTCTACGCAAGTGAAATAATTTATAAATTTCTTCCCCATCAAATTTAAACTGTAAATGTGAATAGAAATTTATATTATAATTGAATAATTTAGTAAACATTGTTGACACGATCTTGAATTGCAGTGACAATATAATTAACATTCGAAAACTTTATTACCGATAAAAATATTTTTATAAAGAATGGAATTAAAAAATTCTTGGTACTTTACAAAGTAATATTATTTAATGACTAGTGCGCAATCAATAAATTGATTAGTTTACCTGAAATATTTTCCAAACTATCAATCTTCAAATTTTTTTCAGAGTAAAAACCTCCGTACGTAAAGGACTCGCTATAAAAAAAATGAAAAAAGAATTGTAACGCACGTTCTATTGGAAAGAATCGTTGGCTGTACTCACGTTTTCGGGTTTTCCTTAGTCTCTTATCGCTTCCACTGGGAGTCGTACTTTCGTTGAATTTTATATACACCACGTATTAATACCGGGCTCAATCCACAATACAAAAAAAAGAACCAAATTTTATATAAACAGAAGAAAACCAACAACAATATTACCAAATTTTCACACTGAGATGGTAGTGAAAATTTCGAATTTTCTTCATGAATTTACAGGACGAAATTGGATTCAAAAAGTGGTCGAATTTAGGGGAGACGAGAAACGTCTTTCTCGTGGCTGAATTTGAACTAGCGACCAGTTCGAGCTCGACAGAGCTCTTATAATGTTTCAACTGATCGGTGCGAATGGTGAGGGGGATGGAGAGGAGGAAGAATTAACTATATTTATATAAATATGTATCAATAAATGTATAAGAGTGTATATTATTGTTTGTCAATCAGACAGTGGACGCTTAAGAAATTTGAAGGATCGTAGCGAGACTTTAGGATAACAAAACTCCACGTCGAATAGTTCCGAATGTACTGAAGAAGCCGGTAACCACGACGTAGATTAAATACGATTTTCGAGATCGTACATTCTCGGTCGACGTCGGAGAGTTTCGTAGCGCCTCGACTCGGAAACAGGCACCATTCATCAACTACGGCCGTATTCCAAAACCTGCTGCCAGTACTGCGAGTACGTGCCTTGGTATAGGACACACAGCGCTGGCAGCATGTTTTGGAATACAGCCCACATATATCCCTCCGTCACACGCACTAAAATTCTAAACGTCGCTACGCGTGTCCCGGGGAATTGCCGCAATGCTTTTGAGCCTTAGTGTTGCCATATCGTTCTTACGCGCATGCGCGCGCCGTTGGTGCTCAAGTGCTCAGTAGGAGATATGGCAATGTCGTACGTAAAATCATATGTATAACCAGAGAACATAGATGTACATGGAACAACAGGCCTTATGGGCGCGCTTGGCACGGTTTTCCTGGGGTACTGTTAGTGCGTACCCCGGCCACCGTGGCGCTGTTCAATATCTGTGTGCATGAATACACTGACGCTGGGGTACTAGTGCGTTCTCGCTCGCACCCACAAGCTCTACCGTGCTTGGGGTACCCGGAGCTTGAGGTCTCGATGCAAGGCGAACCCGATGCCGGACCCCAAGCATGCACATTTTTTTTCGTTTGTAGAGCTTGTGCAATATTAAAAATGCCTGAATCATAGATTCAATTTCACTGATTGTAAATTTGTTGAATAAATATTTATTAAAATAAGAACGTAATAAGTCATTTTTCATTATTTTCGCGGCTTACCAAACATCTTGCATCAATCAAAAACCGATCGCGAAAAAATTAATAATTTGATTTAACATAAATAATGAGGATGTTTTTTTTATATAACATTAAACAATGTTGTTTTGAATAAATCGTCCAAGATATCAAGCCATTCTGATCAATAGGATCCATAAATATTATACCACCGTAAAAGACCAACATGGTCACTTGGACAGAGTTGAAGTCTGCCATTGCCAAGGTTCACTGATCAAGCCTCCGCACGGTGCGTATTTTTTTTTTCTTTTTTTTAATTGAAAATTTATTGATTATGACCGAGAAATATGTTGTTCCCGAATCAAATAAAATTATCAACGAAAAAATATAAAATATTGGCTCCTTGCAAAAAAACGAGTTATACGAATGTTTTATCCACAAAAAGCTTTTTTTAACCGCATTCAATTTTCATTGGATTTCTTATTTTGTCTTTAATTGAAAAAAGACGAGACTAATTTTATATGCGTTAGAATTATAAAATTTGTGACTAACAACAAAATTTAAAATAACGTTCTGTCAAATGGAAAATTGTTAATAGCTTTGCAATTATAAAAAAAAACCCAACTTGTAAAAAATCAAAAAAAATTCAGCCATACTAAAAATTTCATACATTGTTGCATTGACACAAAGGATTTCGTTGAAGGGTAACGGACTTTTAAATTCCTTTAAATGCACGTGTTTTGCTTTCCCTCAAAAATCGATTTGTTTTTGCTCTGTCCTCCTCGCACCCGTTTCCACTCCCACTTATTATCTGTTCTTTGCTGCCTCCACGCTTCCTACCGAAGAACAACAATCTATCGCGAATATTTGCTAAACGTCTCCCGATGGCATAGCACGTGCTTGGGTTTTACGAATCAATTTTTTCTTTCGTGCACGGATTGCAATTTTTTTGCTATTTTCACGAATTATTCTGCTTTTTATTAATTTGAGAGTTTTGTTCTTAACGATGCCTAAAACAAACCATTGTGCCGACAACGGATGCTGTAATTCCGCACTGAAGAGGCCTGATCTGAGCTTCCATCGATTTCCTCATGACGATATCAAACGGTATGTAGTTAAATAATAAGGATCAGCGTATTTTTAATAATAAATGTTGCTAAGATAGTTCCATCACGACACGCCGGATGTATTTCGAAAACTTGTTTGTTTTCGGTGTTTTCATCTTGATGGAAGACTAGCAATCAAACAATATGCTACTCTGATAGCAGCAGTAAGGTAATTGTAATTTACTCTGCAATAACACTCACACGAGAATGACTTATCTACAATTTTCAATTTGCACAATGCACTAGGTTTGAAATATGCATTTTAATGAAGAGAGAATTTTTTTAGTCCGTCCAATTTAATCCGATTATTTTTATCAATAAAATGAAGCATGTATGACAATCTATGAGATATTATTAAATAATTGGTGTATGAATCAATGATATTTAGATAAGGTATTATTTCGTGATGTCGTTTGATCTTTTTTTTAACAATTATTTCTTTGTCGAAATTATTCTTTTCAACATTTCTATAAACAGAAAGTATTCTGCACCAAACTATTGGTTTACCGTTCACACTTTTTTCATTCTTTTCGAATAATTTTTACCTCAAAATACGTATTGACAAGAGGTTCTTCATAAAATTTTGTATTTATTCCAATCGTTCGTAAGATGATGAATGAAAACAAAATTTTTTGAAGTTTCCATAAGTTTTTTGAAAATCAAAATAATATAGTCAAATCTTTATTTGCAATCATAGCGTCATGAAAATAATATCGAGTCTGCTACTTATGTTCTGTTTTTTTTTTCGAAAGAAACATTATTTAATGCAATTGAATTCGTCTTATTTCTCGCAAAAACTAACCATTGTTGGATGAACATTTTTCTACAATTCGAAAAATCAACTGCTTGTAATATCTACTCTACTTTTTATTTCTCATTTCTAACAATCTGTGAATGAATAATTTCATCTGTTATTAATTATTAATCGTAAAGTATATTTTCTTTCATTTCTTCCGCATTATTCTGCTGTAAATATTTTATGAAAAACACACTTCGGGTTTAATAATTCGCACTTTGAGTTATCTCTGCTTTTTTGATTTTGTGAATTTTTCATGCGTCATGTGAATTTTTTTTTTATGTGAATGATTTTTCAAAAGTTTTGCTTATACCAAAGCAATGCGAATACATGAATATGCATTTATTTTATTTCAATTTAAATGTACGCCAATTTCATTTTTCCAATACTTCGGAAATGTACTGAAATTTTTGGCAATTCATGTATGCTTGCCGTGGGAAAACTAAAAAAAATGATATATCGGTCTTTAATATTCATTTACCGAATAGGGTTTTGAAACAGAGCAAAAAACACTTAGTCAGTGTCCAACTTTGAATATTATTTTTTATTTGTGATTTTTCTACTCGACAAATTGGAATGGTTCGCTTTTTGCAAAAGGGTCAACTGAGTTCATGATAAGAAATCTCGATAATTAAATCTTGACTTTCAACGTGGCTTTGAAAACAAATACTTTTGATTACGCGTTAACTCGCAGAAACACGTTACAAACTCAGAAATATGTTTTTCCGCAGATTCCTTGTCTTTTCAAAAAACGCGCGTTCGATAAAATGCGACATAGCATGAGAATCGTCAAGTTTTAAATGAGATCTTCTGAGTGTTCAATGGTGTGTTTTGTTGTTTTCATTTAAGTATTAGAATTTTTCAATTCTTTTCCTCCAATTTTCTTGTTATCGGTAAGTTTGGTTCATAGTCGACGAATGATTGCATTATTATATCAATACAACTTCAAAACCCTGTCTTAAATAAAAATATCTTGAGCAAAAGAGGAAATATTTTAAAAAATTTACACAGTCAAATTTTAAATCTTTTATTTTCTTCCTCAATCAATTCCATTTCATATTATTTTCAGCACAAGAATTTGAGAACTCTGTGAAACAAATAGCTACTTTCCAACAAAATTACAATAACGGAAGACCTCCTTTCTAAGATGTATCAACTCGAAAAATTGTCAATTTTCTTTTTATTTTCATAGAATGAAAAAATTGCAAAAATCAGCCATTCCAGACGCACAAAAATCGTACAAGTAAAAAAAAAAATTCAGTGCAATTCGTTTGATTCCAAACCCTCTTCATAATGTAAAGGAATATATCCTCATTTTCTGATAGGATCCCTGATAGTTATAAAACATGTCATTCTGCATTTAGCTTTTTACGGTGTTTTTAGCTTTAAAAAGTGGGTCGTCAGAGCTGGGAGAAATGAGTGGTTGCAGATCGAGCCTTGGAAGTTGGAAAATCAGCGTATCAGTTCGGCACATTTTCAAATAACCGATTTCATTGAAAACGACCCCTCAAAGGGTAAGCGAAGGTTAAATTTTAATGCACTACCAGCTGAGAGTACTTTCGCTAGTAATCCGGTTCCGTCAAATTCCTCCATTAAACCAACAACCCCGATTGAATCGGAACCGAGTGTTTCGGAAGCCGCGGATGTTTCTCGATCGCGTGATGTGGCTGCGGAGCCGAGTAATGATCCTCCTTTATCCCGACGAGAGATTCTTTTAATGAAGAAGAATGCAACATTAACTATGAAATTAAAAAAAGCTCGTCAAGAGATCCGTAATCTTAAGAGGAAAAGTGTAAAAAAATTGTCTATTCCTGAAAAAATCGATGCCGCCTCGCATTTTCTTGATGGAAATCGTTTGCCGCTTTTAAAGATGCAATTAAATCATATTACAGTTTCGCCGTGGCTGGACGAAGAAAAGCAGTTTGCTTTAAGTTTATTTTATAGTTTATTCTGGTATAACTCTACACGCGCTAGCGGGGAAACAGCATTTTTTGCATTTAATCATATTAAATATTATTTATAAAATATAAATTCAAAATTATCGTATAACGTTCTTTTTTTTTGCGTTCTACCAATAATAATACAGGAATAGCTAAATTGTCACAAGTGTATCATTCACCAATTTTTGTTCATTAATGAAAAAGCAAAAAATGCGGCATTTCGCTCATAGCGCGAACGACGGAGGGATACACAAATTTAAGCTAATCACACACGCTTTCGCATAGCATAGCATAACGTAGCATAAGCAATTTCAACCAATCGGCTAACTCCAGACGCATATATATAGTACATGTGTGTGCTATCTGATTGGTCAAAATCGCTTATGCTACGTTATGTTCACTATGCGAAAGCGCGTATGATCAGCTTTAAATGTGTGTGTATATGGGGCATTCCATGCCAAATCGACCTACGTCAGACCCTTCCATTCTCTGATTTGGCTGAAAATGTTATATGCTATAAGACCCATTGAAAGAAACTATTTTGATTTTTTCAGATTTTTTTGTGAATACACTTGTGAGATATGATTTTTTTTCAAAATTCGATGTTTTTTTCTTCAAATGACTGGAACTCTCTCAAAAATCGACCAAATTGAACTTATTTTTTTATAAAAGTTGGTTATTCACCGTATTATTAGAAAAAAAATACGAAAGAATAATTAATATTTGTATTCCACATTTTTTCTCAATTTCAAGCAATTTAAAGCAAAAAAAAACATTGGTTTTTAGATGTTTGCCCATTTTTATTTTTTTCAAAAAATTCACAAAAAAACTGATCAATTATATAATTTTGGAGACCAATCTCATCGTGGGCAGATTTTTCCTTATATTTTTTATTTATTTTGAAAACAAATTTCATTTTTTTCAGTCAATTTGAATCAAATCGAACTATTTTTTTGTTATTTTGTTTCACACCAACATTTCTAATATAAAAAAAGTCCTATTTGGTACGAATTGACTAAAAAAAAAATGAAAAAATTTTTGAACCTAAGAAAAGAAATATGGAAAAATATCTCTCCACAATGGGACTGGTCTCAAAAATCATTTAATTGGTCAAGATTTTTTTTGTGAATTTGTTGAAATAAATCAAAAGTGTCCAACATTTTAAATTTAATGACTTTTTTGTTTAAACATTGAAAAAAATATAGGGGATGATTTTCAATCATTATTTCGTAACTTTTTCCAAAAGTCTGGTAAAAACCTACGTTTCAAAAAAAAAGTTCTTTTTGATCCAAATTGACTGGAAAAAAAATGAAACTTCTTTTCAAAGAAAAAAATATAACGAAAAATCTGCCTACGATGAAACTAGTCTCAAAAATCATTTAATTGGTCAAAGTTTTTTTGTGAATTTTTTGAAAAAAGTAACAATGGACAAACATCTTAAAACCAATGTTTTTTGCTTTAAATTGAGAAAACATATGGAATACAAATTTTAATTATTCTTTCGTATTTTTTTTCTAACAGTACAGTGACAAACCAATCTTTCTAAAAAAAAAAGTTCGATTTGGTCGATTTTTGAGAGAGTTACAATCATTTTAAGAAAAAAACATCGATTTCTGAAAAAAATTATATCTCACAAGTGTATGGACAAAAAAAATTGAAAAAAATCTTTCAATGGGTCATATAACATATAACATTTTCAGCCAAATCAGAGAATGGAAAGGTCTGACGTAGGTCGATTTGGCGTGGAATGCCCCATATACACTGCAACCTCGATTTATCGAATCTTGATTCATGCAATATTCCCCACTACGCGACCCGTATCGATCGCTCTGCGTTTGGTAGTAATCTAGGAACTGGGTATTTTTACGTGACACCGAGCCAGAACGATTCCAACCGACGGATTCGTGTAGGGCTGATGTCCCTGATGAAGGCCTACCACTTTACAACCACAGATTTTGGGGGGCATTTTTTTGCCACGCGGTCAAAGTTGGCAAAACCATGTTTTTGGGAGATAGCGTCGAAACTATTAATCGGAGGAAAAAAAAGTTCAGTAACTATTTGTAGATATTAGAAAAACGAACAATTTGACGGGTCGCAAATTAAAATCGGTTCATTAGTTCGCCCGCAAAAAAATATAACCAGCTAAAATGGCCATTTCTATCATAGCCTATTATTAGTTTAAAAATGCGTATACAGCCTCCAAAATCTCAGGATATTTGCCCCTCGGTACACTAAATTAGTGTGCAAAATTTGGGCTTGATCGGAAAAACAGTTTTTGAGAAAAGCCATTTGTTATTAAAAAACCGACTGTTTTTGCGAGGAATTTCTACACCGGGAGAGTGTCGCAGTGCAATAAAACCAAAACGAAATTGATCCGAAAGAGTCGTACTATCATGTACACTTTGGGGCAAATCGATTTTTTATAATTAAAAGGGTGAAAAACGGCTCCAAAAATAGGGTACGATTTTTACTCATAAACAAATGGAATTCCATCGCGAATTTTTAAGTCACAGAGTCGGAATTGACATATTTCGAAAGCGTTTATTTTTCTACGAATTTAGAAGAAAAAAAATTGCAAAAAGTTTATTAGGGGGAGATTAAAAAATTTGTTTTTCAATAATTATTGCAGCTGCTCATTTCAACATAGAGAGCTAAAAATTGGACAGCGTACAGAGAAAGGCTTGTGCTAACTGGAGAAAAATCGGCGGAAAAATCCCATATAAATTTATTGTTTATGTCAGCGGTTTTATAAGAGGCCAAATGTGACGTCGCGTTTGGCGGCAGAGTGGGGGTAGCCGTCAACGCGCGGATTAACTTTTCACGCGAGCGCGCGCGAGCCCGAGACGGCTACCCCCACTCTGCCGCCAAACGCGACGTCACATTTGGCCTCTCATAAAACCGCTGAAATAAACAATAAATTTATATGGGATTTTTCCGCCGATTTTTCTCCAGTTAGCACAAGCCTTTCTCTGTACGCTGTCCAATTTTTAGCTGTCTATGTTGAAATGAGCAGCTGCAATAATTATTGAAAAACAAATTTTTTTATCTCCCCCTAATAAACTTTTTGCAATTTTTTTTTTCTAAATTCGTAGAAAAATAAACTCTTTCGAAATATGTCAATTCCGACTCTGTGACTTAAAAATTCACGATGGAAATCCATTTGTTTATGAGTAAAAATCGTACCCTATTTTTGGAGCCGTTTTTCACCCTTTTAATTATAAAAAATCGATTTGCCCCAAAGTGTACACAATAGTACGACTCTTTCGGATCAATTTCGTTTTGGTTTTATTGCACTGCGACACTCTCCCGGTGTAGAAATTCCTCGCAAAAACAGTCGGTTTTTTAATAACAAATGGCTTTTCTCAAAAACTATTTTTCCGATCAAGCCCAAATTTTTTACACTAATTTAGTGTACCGAGGGGCAAATATCCTGAGATTTTGGAGGCTGTATACGCATTTTTAAACTAATAATAGGCTATAATAGAAATGGCCATTTTAGCTGGTTTATATTTTTTTTGCGGGCGAACTGATGAACCGATTTTAATTTGCGACCCGCCAAATTGTTCGTTTTTCTAATATCTACAAATAGTTACTGAACTTTTTTTTTCTCCGATTAATAGTTTCGACGGTATCTCCCAAAAACATGGTTTTGCCAACTTTGACCGCGTGGCAAAAAAAAGCCCCCCAAAATCTGTGGTTGGAAAGTGGTAGGCCTTCATCAGGGACATCAGCCCTACACGAATCCGTCGGTTAGATTCGTTCTGGCTCGGTGTCATGAAAAGGGCCTTTTTCATACCCGGTTCCTGGACTATAGGGGAAGCGCCCGGTCCAATCCAGCCGTTGGTCTGGGGCGCAGAAACGGAAACACGAAGGGCACGCAATATTCTATATTTACAAGTGCGATGCGAAGTCGATCCCGCCGCTTTTGGAACAATCCAGGTTGCAGTGTGTGTGTGTGTGTGTGTGTGTGTGTGTGTGTGTGTGTGTGTGTGTGCGTGCGTGTGTGTGCGCGTGCGCGTGCGTGTGCGTGTGCGTGTGCGTGTGCGCGTGCGCGTGCGCGTGCGCGTGCGCGTGCGCGTGCGCGTGCGCGTGCGCGTGCGCGTGCGCGTGTGCGTGTGCGTGTGCGCGTGCGCGTGTGCGTGTGCGCGTGCGCGTGCGTGTGCGCGTGCGCGTGCGCGTGCGCGCGTGCGCGTGCGCGTGTGCGTGTGCGTGTGCGTGTGCGTGTGCGCGTGCGCGTGCGCGTGTGCGTGTGCGTGTGCGTGTGCGTGTGCGTGTGTGCGTGTGCGTGTGCGTGTGCGTGTGCGTGTGTGTGTGCGTGTGTGTGCGTGTGCGTGCGTGCGTGCGTGTGTGTGTGTGTGTGTGTGTGTGTGTGTGTGTGTGTGTGTGTGTGTGTGTGTGTGTGTGTGTGTGTGTGTGTGTGTGTGTGTGTATTGTAACGATACCGTCTATTCACGTGCGCGACGCGACAGCTGATCGTCCGTCGCTATACTGAGCAAGCGCCTAGCGGACAAAACCGACACTAGCATGCGAAGCGAGTCGCTAGTACAAGCTCCTAAAGGGAAAAATGTGAAATAACAAGTGCGTACGTGACTTTTTGCACGTCGCATTATTTAATAACAAAACAATAACTTTTACTATGAATGCGATAATAGAAAAATCAGAAAAAAATCCCAAAATTGAAATAAAGTACGCAAGCGACAAAATTATAAGTAAAATTTAAGTAAAATAGAAAATAAGAGAATGAGGGTTTCTGCGCATGCGCAAGGCGATCACGCTAGGGAATCGACGAATCAGACATGCGATTTCAATTATTCTTTAATTGTTATTAAATCATGAAAAATATTATCGTTATTGTTAAAAATGGAAATAATCGATTATTAAAATTCAAGGAGAACTAAGAAAATATAAAATGTTATAAAATAATGATAAAATAATGATGAGAAAATAATAATTCTCGCGCATGCGCACTGCAAACACGTCCTGCGTTGCGCCAATAAGTTAGCCCGAGCAAAAGAGAAGCTCCAATAACAAATTTTAGAGACAGAATTTTTTTCGAGATTATTTTAAGGGCCAATACGCGTCCAGTAAAAGAGAACAAAGGACTTTCTCGGGTATAGAAGATAGTGCAGTCACCTTAGGCCATATTTCACAAAGTTTTATTCAAGAGGTACAGAGGTTAGCCAATTTTTTTTGTAGATTGTTTGGACCCATAGGAATATAGCCCTGAGTTTTCGTAAAAATCCATCCTGCATTTTAGTAATAAAAAATTATTGAAAAAAAAATCGGTTTTTTTTAGTTAACACTTTTGGAACGCGTCCTATCGAAAAAAATTTCAAATAAAAGTTGTTCATCATAATGTTCTCTATGAAAAAGGTCTTATAAAAAAATACGCTAGCATTGTTATTTAAGCGGCTAATTGCAAATGAACCAAAAAATTCACAATTTTTTATTTGCAACCGCAATCAATTGTTTGTTATGATATCGGTTTGAAGTCCATATATGATGTAGGGAAGGGAAACCCCAAGAGAATGGTCCAAGATTTATCGATCTACGAGTTATAGTTTAGCAACAATTCGTGATCTTCGAAAAAACTTTGACCTTCAATAGAATTTGTCGATGAAGACCCACAGTATGGAAAAAAATCGAGGAGCTTCGTGTCATCACGCACAAAGTATACGGAAAAAAGAAATCGTTTTCGTTGATAACAAAAACTGTTTTTTGACGATTTTCGTTTTTTGCTTATAAACAAATAGCAATTCTGACCAAAGCTACGAAAATAGCTGAAAAATTTTTTTACCATTCGATGCGTTTTTGAAAAACGAACAATTTAAAAAAAAAGTCCGAATATCTTGATTACACATCGAGGTATGAATATTTTAACGTTTTTTCAATTTTCTTTTGTTGTAATTGAGATTTTTGCAAAAATCAAATTCGATAGCTTTCCTTAGGCTTACAGCTACGGGATTCAATAAAATACCGACCTTTAGAAGGAACTGTGTCACTACAGTTATCAACGTATTCCAGTCAATGGCGCGCGGCCGAGTGCGCGGCGCCGGCCGCCCGGCCGGGCAGCGCGGTGGAGGTACCTCCTCCCGCTCCGCAACCCCGCGCGAGCGGCTTAGTTAACAAATTCGATAACTTCCTTCAAAATGGTCGTACAACAAAACTTTTTTTTTTATTTTACGTGATTTTTTCTCGCGAATACGACGGTACCCTTTAAAACCGTGTTCGCCCCATAGCAAACCTGTGAGCATCGTTTTTTTAAATTTTACATATAACCATGCTTTATAATTATTTTACGGTGAATGGGAAAAGGTATCTCCTACTGGGAAAAGGTATCTACTTTAATGTTTCCGCCACCGTGTTTTACGGTAGGAATTTGGTACCTTACATTATATCTGGTATCTGCTGGACGTCTTACGTACTTCCGACCATCACTTCCGAATAATTGAAATTTCGATTCATCGGAAAAAAGTACTTTCCGCCAATCTGATACCGTCCAGCGCTGATATTTTTTCGCAAAGTCTAATCTAGCCTTCTTATTCTTTTTGCTAATCAATGGTTTTTTTACACCAACACGTCCAATCAGCCCCGCAGCTTTGAGACGTCGGGATACCATACTCCGACTAACATCAGCTAGATTTTCACTTCGCAATTCCCGGGAAACATCTGCAACACTTTTTCGTGGATCTACAATGCACTTCCTTTTTATAATTTTGTCGACGCGATTCAAAGTTTTTCGCAGTCTACCGCTCCGATTTTTGTCACACAGTGAGTTTGTTAATTTATATTTAGTAATAATAATGAGAACTTTTTCCTGCTGACGAAAGTTTTAACACAATTTCACGAAGCTGAATATTCGTGTGTTTCGGCATTATAGCAGAAAGGAGACTGATTTTCCATTGTAGGACATGTTTTGAAACTAATGAGGAAAAAATGTAAACAAACCGTGCGTACGAAGCCGCGTCGATATAGTGGCCCGATACTTTTGCACACCGACCAAAGTCATTCCACGTAGTACACCAAAAATACGCCATAATTAAATATAATATACGACGTTCTTACCTTCATTCTAACTCTCTTGAATATTTTGAACAATGAACGAGTGGAGAAATAAAATAAGAGAAAAAAAGCTGTGCCCGCGGGCGAAGCCCGCGGCACATCTAGCAAGCGCATTTAGCAAGCATCTAGCCTAATTATTCATAATCCCTATTAAAATTGTCAGTCAATACGTAATCATGTCATTACACATCTTTCCGCATCACCCATGAGGTACTGTGTTGTGGTATGCGTTCCCATTATTTTACATGGCGGGTTCCCAGTAGGCCTAAACAATGAAAAAATTCTCAACATAAAATTAAATTCATTATTTTTATTTTTTAATACAGTGTCGTATTACATTTTCTTAATTAATTTTTATTTTTTATATTTAAATTTTACTTTATTAATTATTACATTTGATAACATTAAATTATAAAACATATTGATAAAATATTTATGTTAGTAATAAAATATTATTTTTCACCAAATATAAATATTGAATATATAGTAAAAAATATTAAATTTTATAATTACATTCCAAAAACTTCTTTATATACAACATTTTTTGTTCGTTTCTCTGGTTGAAGAATGATTAAATCATTAGAAGAACTCACTCTTGAACATGCCACATAAAGTTGACCATGTGAAAAACAATCACTTCGCAAATCCACACCAGCTACTCTCAAACTTTGTCCTTGAGCTTTATTTATAGTCATCGCAAAGCAAACTCTAACCGGAAACTGCAAACGTCTAAATTCGAAGTGATAATCTGATGGAATAAAAGGTATTCTAGGTATGAAAACATTTTCGCCCGTATATTTTCCTGTATAAATTGTGGTTTTAATCATATTTCTTCGCAGAGTTTTTACTTGAAGTCTAGTACCATTACACAATTTAGGTGGGTTTAAAGTACGCAATAACATTATTGGGGTACCAATCTTTAGGTAAAGAATATGAGGTGGGTGGTATCCCTGGTGGGTTGAGTGTATGCAGAAACTCTACAAGATAGTGAATAGTATCTTCTACTTCTATTACTGTATCTACAGATTCATATTTCATATTTTCAGTTGTTAGTTTATCTATCAAAAACGCATTGATCATATCGCATCAGTCATTTCTTCGTGTAAGAATAGCTCTTTTCTTTAACCAAGAAATATTATTTAATGCGGCATTTTGAATATTTGGGTATATTCTATCAGTCAAAGTCATAAAATCTGTCACAGTATCACAAAGGTTATTTGGAATTGTTATTTTTCCTTTTTCTTCTGGAATATTTCCGTTACCTATGTCTATTAATAAATCCGAAAACTCTTTTGCTTTCGAGTCATTTTTAAGATAGACCCTCATATTAATTATCAAAGATCGAACATTTACATGAGGCCATAGAATTGAAGATTTTAAACATGCTTTAATTTCATCTGCGCATGTTCCTCGTTATACAACGGGCAAAGTTTGTCTAAAATCACCAACTAAAAGAACAGTCAACCCACCCATAAGTCTATTATTCCCTCTAATGTCTTGAAGTGTATATATAGCACATATATATATCTATCGTGATAGAGAGAGAAATAGATGAATGTGAAAAAAAATTTTTGGATAGGATTTGCATAAAATCCGATCTTAGTGAGCGTCTACGTCGAGAAATGAGTAACTATGCCAAATTTCAAGTCAATCAGACTTATAGTTTCGGCTGATAGAGAGAGAGAAATCGGCTATCGTGATAGAGAGAGAAAAAGATAAATGTGAAAAAAAACTTT
The DNA here is from genome assembly GCA_963989365.1 of Rhimphoctona megacephalus. Classification (NCBI taxonomy): domain Eukaryota; kingdom Metazoa; phylum Arthropoda; class Insecta; order Hymenoptera; family Ichneumonidae; genus Rhimphoctona; species Rhimphoctona megacephalus. Next base: position 13,777,008 of record OZ022416.1, read on the forward strand.
TGGGTAGGATTTGTATAAAATCCGATCTTAGTGAGCGTCTACATCGAGAAAGGAGTAACTATGCCAAATTTCAAGTCAATCGGACTTATAGTTTCGGCTAATAGAGAGAGGAATCGGCTATCATGATAGAGAGAGAAAAAGATAAATGTGAAAAAAAAAATGTTGGATAGAATTTGCATAAAATCCGATCTTAGTGAGCGTCTACGTCGAGAAATGAGTAACTATGCCAAATTTCAAGTCAATCGGACTTATAGTTTCGGTGATCTCGTGATGAGTCAGTGAGTGAGTGGTATTTCGCTTATATATATATATATATATATTGTGACGGTACGCATTTCTGCATACGCCGCTACGCGTCAATTCGAGCTTATATATATATATATATATATATATATATATATATATATATATATATATATTAGGGTGATTCAAAAAAATCGACTATTTTTTTCTCAAAGTCGCAAATGATTGTGTTAATACTTCATGAAAAAGTAATTCTGCCAAAATTTGGGCCTTCTAAAAAATTTTTTAGAGGTCGCGCCAACAACTTAAAATTTTTTTTTTCAATTTTAGTGAAAAATTATGATATAAAAATATCGATTTTTCGGTGTCGCAACAAAAATAGTTAGCACTTAGTACAGAGTTGATTCCCTCAAAATTTGAGCTTCCAAGAAAAAATTTTAGAGGTCGCTCCAGCAGCTTTCCTAAATTTATTTTTTTAATTTCTCGTAAACATCTTAATATAAAAAAATAATTCTCTTTGTATCGCAGGTTAATATGTTAGCTTTTCATGGGAAAGTAATTCTCCCAAAATTTGAATCTTCTAAAAAAATGTTTAGAGATGCCTCCAATGACATTCAGATATTTTTTTTACAATTTCGGGTAAAAATCGAGATATTAAAAAGTAAATTTTTGTGTATCGAAGTTTATATGCTAGAATTTCATGAAAAACTAATTCTCCTAAACTTTCAGCCTAATAAAAAAATTATTAGAGGCCACATCTAGCAATTATGATTTTTTTTTCTAAAAAAACGCAACCTCTAAACAATTTTTTAGAAGGCCCAAATTTTGGCAGAATTACTTTTTCATGAAGTATTAACATAAACACTTACGACTTTGAGAAAAAAAGTGAGAATTTTAACGTTGAGTTTAGCTGAATTTAGAAAAAAAATCATAATCGCTGGGTGTGGCCTCTAATAATTTTTTTTATTAGGCTGAAAATTTGGGAGAATTAGTTTTTCATGAAATCCTAGCATATAATCTTCAATACACAAAAATTTACTTTTTAATATCTCGATTTTTACCCGAAATTGTAAAAAAAATATCTGAATGTCATTGGAGGCATCTTTAAATATTTTTTTAGAAGATTCAAATTGTGGGAGAATTACTTTCCCATGGAAAGCTAACATATTGACCTGTGATACAAAGAGAATTATTTTTTTATCTCAAGATGTTAACGAGAAATTAAAAAAATAAATTTAGAAAAGCTGCTGGGGCGACCTCTAAATTTTTTTTATCGAAGCTCAAATTTTGAGGGAATCAACTCTGTACTGAGTGCTAACTATTTTTGTTGCGACACCAAAAAATCGATATTTTTATATCATAATTTTTCACTAAAATTGAAGAAAAAAAATTTTAAGTTGTTGGCGCGACCTCTAAAAAATTTTTTAGAAGGCCCAAATTTTGGCAGAATTACTTTTTCATGAAGTATTAACATAATCATTTGCAACTTTGAGAAAAAAAAGATATTTTTTTTCACGGGCCTCTACGAAAAATGTTAGGACATTATAAAAAAGGATTTTTCGCAAAATTTGGCTGCTCTAAAAATTTTTTTAGATAGTGCTCAAGCGACCTTTCCGTATTTTTTTCTATTTTTCGTCGAAAATCGCGACATGAAAATTTTTTTATTTTGCTCTCACAGTGGAAAGTATTAGTGCTTGATGAAAACGTAATTTGTGCAAAATTTGGACACTCTTAAAAAATTTGAACAGCTGCCTCAAGTAATTGTTCAGCATTTTTTTCAATTTTTGGATAAAAATGACGAGATAATCAAATCTTTAACAAAAAAGCGAATTGCGTGGTTTCTGTTTGGACATTACTGAAACAATATTTTCACATTGAACTTTTTACACAATATAAACATGAACAATATAAAATATTATTTCATTACTGAAACAATATTTTCACATTGAACTTTTTTTTACATTCAACATAATATAATAAATATATAATGGACAGAAGAAAAGATTTTTAATTGTATAGAATGTACTGAAACAAAAAATGTGTTTAAATCGTACCAAATGGCAATTTTCAGTTATATTTTTTTTTATTTTTACGAGATGTATCGACAAATTTGTGTTCATTGAATTTTGTTCATATTTTTAAATAAAATTGTACCAAAATTTTTCGCAACTGCGTCAACACCGAATCGAGGAACTTAACGAACTTCTGAATGCAACGTCTTCCGCTGAGAAATATCAGATTTTGATAAAGAAGAGGCTTTTCAAACCTCAGTTTCTAACGATTTGGATTTTGGATTTCGGTATTCAATAATGAGATTCTTCCTCACGTTTCGAAATTGCAAAAATTTCACATTATTACATTGATACTGGCTACTGTATTAAGTATAATTTAAACATCTAATAAGAACCCCTTAGACATAAGCGCAACGATTTCTGAGATCTTTAGATTAAGTATCAACATCAACTTCAGTTATATATAACAACAGTCTTAAAAAACGAATGGAATGTAGAATAAGTATAGCATCGGCTCTTAAAAAAAATCTTGAAATAAAAGAAGTTATAAAAATCCCTTCGTAGTGGTTGCCGACACTTGGAATGAAAGTAATTGTTTTGATCGTGTTACACCTTTATGCTTTCATACAGAAAATATCAACACAGGTATATGAATTTTTTTGGTTTTCTTTGTCAAGTGTATGATATTATTTTTGCAATTGTATTCTCTTTGTTTTCAATCTGGAATGAAGAATCATTCCTTGGTGAAAAAAGAAATTTGAACGGAGTTTGTGCATGGTTTGAGAAAAATTGGACTTAGACTTTTTTTTTAGCATGATACACGCATGCGAGCTTGTTTTGAGAAACGTTGTCGAGGTTTGCTGGCCTATAACAAGTGGCCCAAATCTTCAAAATAGGATTGTAAGAAAAATCGTACGTCGTATTTCAGCAAAATTTATGTTTTGTAATTCATAAAAGAATAAATTATTATGACGTTATTTTTTGCTCTATTCTACCAGAAATTTCATCCAAAAAATGATTATAGAGAGTTTCTGGCATTGGGGTATGTTTTTTTTAACAGCGTTTTGCAAATAACAATTCACGTACAGCCGTTAAGTGGGATGCTGAATTAAGTTTTCCAGTTTTTTTATGCCGCATACTAGAATACATATTTTTTAACGCATAGCTCGAAATCATTCTGTTATCATTTATCATGATTTTTAGTTGAATATACAAGAAAATGTAAAGAAATCGCTTGAGCTAATTGAAAAATCTTTTTGGAACATTAATGCTTGAAGAAAATTATGTTTTATTATTATGAGAGAAATTATTATGAGATTTAAATGAGAGAATTATTATAAGAGAAAATAAAAAATTAACGAATGTAGTGAGATTCGATTGTTTCGTGATTTTTAGCTGAAAATTGAAAAAAAAATGTGAAAAAATTATTTGAGGCGGCTGTTAAAATTTTTTTCGGAGCGTCCAAATTTTGAACGAATAGTACTTTCATCAAGTACTGACACTTCCTGCTATGAGAATAAATAAAAGATTTTTCATGCCGAGATTATCAACAAAAAATATTTTAAAATACCAAAAAGTCGCTTGAACACTATCTAAAAAATTTTTTAGACCACTCAAATTTTACAAAAATTAGTTTTTTATAATGTATTAATAATTTCCGTTGCGGATCGCAAAAAAAATCGATTTTTTTTGAACCACCCTAATACATATGGGTCATTCCACATCAATTCGACCACTTTTGAACCCGACCTCCTTCGATTTGGCTGAAACTTCGCAATTTTCTTTTACGCCACTAAAGAAATTTTTGTGAATTTTTTCAAATTTTTTTACCGAAGGCAAAAAAGTTATGAATGTTAAAAAAAATGGCTTTTTCTTTTTCAAATAGCTATAACTTTTTAAAAAATTGACCTATCGGGACGTTTTTTTTAAGAAGTTTTGTTTTCGAATATACTTTTCTGAAAAAAATACAAAAATAATTTTGGAAATCAAGTTCTATGGAAAATTTCAGTATTTTTGGAAAAAACCATGAATTTTTTAAATTCCGACACTTTTAATTTTTTTTTTATTTTCCCAAAAAATCTTTGATTTACTTCGGAGTTAACCCCACTAGTTGCTTAGTGGGCCGAATTTTTTTTCTATTTTTTTTCGATTAAAAAAAAAAAATTATTCGTTGTCAATTTTCAACTCCTCTGCATTCAAAAATTTTATTTTATGTCAAGATCAATCATAGTAAATAATTTCAAGATATTTTATACCTTACACACGATATAATTCAATAATTTATGATAAGCTTTTCATGGGTAATATAACTATTTTTATTGTAATACCAATTTTACAAATCAATTTATTTTACCTCTCTTTGGCGCTTAAATATTTTACATACTCTGTATTCCTTTGAATTCGAAAAATTTCGGACACAAAGGCAACCATCTTTGTCTGGAATGACACAATGTAATTAATGAGTTCCAGCGATTGATTTTGTTTTGGCAAATCGGTCCTTTAGGTCATTTACAGCCTTATTATAATTGTATTATAAGAAAAATAATTGATAATCGCTTTACCTGTGAAATGCTTATCATATATCATTGAATTAGATTATGTGTAAGGTATAGAATATCTCAAAATTATTTACTAAGATTGATTTCGATGTGAAATAAAATTTTTGAATGCAGAGGAGTTGAAAATTGACAACGAGTAAATTTTTTTTTTGAATCGAAAAAAAAATCGGCCCATTAAGCAACAAGCGGGGTTAACTCCGGAATAAATGAAAGATTTTTTTGGGAAAATAAAAAAAAAATTAAAAGTGTCGGAATTTGAAAAATTTATGGTTTTTTCCAAAAAACTGAAATTTTCCATAGAACTTGATTTCTAAAATTATTTTTGTATTTTTTTCAGAAAAGTACATTCGAAAACAAAACTTGAAAAAAAAAAAACGTCCCTATAGGTCATTTTTTGAAAAAGTTATAGCTATTTGAAAAAGAAAAAGCCATTTTTTTTAAACATTCATAACTTTTTTTGCCTTCGGTAAAAAAATTTGAAAAAATTCATAAAAATTTCTTTAGTAGCGTAAAAGAAAATTACGAAGTTTCAGCCAAATCGAAGGGGGTCGGGTTCAAAAGTGGTCGAATTGATGTGGAATGACCCATATATATTGTATGGTTGCAAGTGCAAATAGTATTTTCATGTATTTAAGGTTATTATATATAACGTTTTCGACTCTGTTCTAGAATTTCCTTTCGGAAAAATGGATTGCAGGGGCTAGGATTAATAAACAAAATTATTTATTTAGGCATTGTTCAAAAGTTTATTTATTGAATTACACTTTATTTTTGCATTATCACTCTTCTATCTATAATAAAAGTCACTTTAACCAAAAGTTGAAACTGACCGCGATCCTTATAACCTCACGAAAAAGATATTAAATATTCTTCACCGAATACGAGTTTATCATACACCATACTTTTAGTTACAAAAAAAAACGAAGAGAATGGTTTCTAAATAAACCTTATTATTGCATTCGAGGAACATTTTATGGTAAAAGAGAAAAGGGATCGTTTTCGACTCCGTTGTAGAATTTACGTTCGGGAAAAAATTGTAGGGACTAGGTTTAATAAATTTACATCCGCGATCTTTATAACCTTTTTCAACTCACAGCTTTCACTGTTATTACATGAAGAAAAGTCAAACGCATGTCACATCGATGAACACAGTCTCACATATCACCAGATTTCTAGTCACAACTAGTGTCACTAGACAGCGACCGCAAGACGTTAAAAAATGTGTATGAAAAACGCACCATTTTTTTGATGCCACGGAAGAATGAAATATTAATATTTACAACATGCGTTAGGCTACAGGGTTCTAAATAGTCACGATCGAAAGAAAAAAAAAAATACGTGATTCCTCAACATTTTTCAAAACGCTGTAGTTCCATTAAATATCGTCGAAACAATTTTCGAAAACTGTTCGAAACCGCTCTGCTTGATGTAAAGACTCTAGTAGCAGCGACTAGTCTTCGACATTATAGTATATGTAAATGTACTTGTCTCGAGTCGCTGCCGCGACTCTAGATTACTACATTAAATCACAATGTAAATCTTGTTCGACTGCTGTTTTGCTACGAAGGAGGTCATCGACGACGAGAAAAAAAGTCAAGTAATATTACATATCGAATCCCGAGAAATACAAAGTAGTGAAGTAAAATAATTTTTACTTTCGATACGATTTATAAAGAAACTGATAATAAGTATATATTTTGTCTCTTAACCAAATAATAGGTATGAATATAATATCTTAGACAAATATAATAATGTAAAGAAACGTCGATAGATGAACTGAGGTTCAAAGATGTGTTCTCGTCAAAGACCCAGTAAGGACTGTCCTCAGCCCCGAATCCCTTATCTCGGCCTGAGCTTGTTCTTTGTCCAATTGTTTATATAAAAACTCTCGTCCAGCAACGTCGCGTTCTCTAGTGTTTACAGGTTCGTTCCAAGTAAGCCTTCTGCGATAACCGTCCACTCGGACCACACCGAAAAATGTTTACTTCAGTAGAAAAATTAGCTAGCTCAAAAAAAAAACTGACACCTAAAAAATATATACACGGGAATACTAAAAATAAAAAATGAGAAAACTGATTGTAAAAAAACGGTGGTAAACTAATAGTTTGAAATAAACAATTTTCTGAAATAGCTTGAAAACTTATTTTGGATAAACAGAAATACTAATGACCTTAGTTGAGAAAAAATATTGTCGGATGAACAGGATGTCTCACTATAGGTTTCCAAAAAAAAAAAAAAATATGATGATTAGAATATTTAGATCATACTGCACATTTATTTTGACCGATAACACTGCGGTTGAATCAACGAAATATCTGTGAACAATAACATCAATGCTATTGAATCAACTTTTTTTTTCTGCAACAATAGTAGCGAATTCCAAAAAATGCTACATAATAATTGAACGAAAATTAAACAGATACATAAAAATAGAGAAGGTCGTCATTCAATTTTTCTACCTAATATAAATTGGCATTCAGAAAAGTAATTTGCATGCAAAAATTAAAAATCGCAAAGTAATAAATGAACTTTCGCTGCGTACGACGCATATTGCGCGGAAAAAAGTCGTGCCATCAGTGCGTATGACGCAATATTGAAATTTGGTGCCCTGGGGTTTTTGGGGCCGCTGAATCCGATTATGGCGTTAGGTTTTTTAAATTCAAAATGCCAGATCCAATATGGCCGATCAAAAGTTTGAAAATCTTTTGTATTCATATAAAATTCCGTACCTTGGAATTTTTAGGGTCACAGAATACGAATACGAAATTAGATTTTTCAAATTCAAAATGGCGGATCCAATGGGCTCAATTTTCGAACAAGGATTTTTGATTCTTCGAGATTTGAATTGGCCACACTGGATTTGCTATTTTGAATTCCAAAAATCTGATTCCATATTCCGATTCAGGGACCCCAAAACCCCTAAGGCACTAATTTTTGTATGAATCCAAAACATTGCAAAATTTTGATCAGCCATATTGGATCCGCTATTTTGTGTTTTGAAAATCTGATACCATATTCGGATTCAACGACCTCCAAAATCTCTGAACTGAATCCAGCATGTCAATTGCAGGAACTTTTTTTCACGCACTGGTGGCACGAAAAGCTGATTTTCGCCTCCCAGCGAAGGGGTTAAATGTCATCGGTCGCACTATGAATTTTTTTTCTCACACTTCCATTAAAACGATATTTACTCGAAAACTTCAAATGGCATGAACGTTTGGAATTTTTGCTATCAACCTGAAATTGATTCTTCTGTATGATTTAAAAGTTAAAAAATGAAAGAAAAAAAAATATTAAAAACTTTATTTTAGATTTTTTAGTATCAACCATCTTTATGCTTTGGGTTTTCAAGAAATGAAAATGCTTAAAAGTCACAATTATCGTGGAAAAATAATTTTTAATGTCTCATTTATCAAACCAAATACTTGAAACTGTACATGTAAGAAAATCTCTTATTGTGTCACCAACAGTTAAGGTGTAAGTAGCGCACTCGCTGATGGGTCAAGTCATTGAATAAAAAAGGGGGATGTCTCTAGAACACAGCTAAATTCATCCAGCTAACGTCCACTTAACATTCCATTATTTCTTTGCTATTTTTCAATTTTCGCATGCAAAGTACTTATCCTACCGTCAATTAATATTGAGCAGAAAAACTTGAATGAGTTTCCTCTTTTTTTATTCATGAAGTTTTTATTCGACTAGGTGATTTAAAAGCGCGCTGCGCGCTTGTTATCTTTTTATGTATAGGCTAATCCGCAGAGCCGAAAGATCGACTGAATAAATTATCAATTTATACTACGCGAATTATTGGGTGGATAGGACCATTTTGACTTGAATTTGAAGTATTCGATTTTGTGACCTCGAATTCGAAGCGGAAGGCATTGGGAACGTCACAATACATATTTGTATATTTTGCGCGTTATCACGGAATCTGACATAATTATCGAATACTTTTTTAATTCCTATTAAATTACGGAGGAAACAAAAAAAGTTGATTCTCTACCTTCATTTCATCCGGAGATATGATGAAACAAAGATTGATCTAAAATGCTGGAAAAATACCACTTTTTAACGTTTTATGCGATATTTCAGAAACTATCAAGAAATCCAATAAGACAAGTGATTACTTTTGTGTTTCCTATAAAAATTTGAAGAGAATGAAATAAATTAATTGCAAAAATGAAGTCCCTATACTAATTTTGTTCGGAGATATGGAGAATCAAGGTTAGACCAAAAATGATTTTTTTTAATAGTTCGTGCTGTAATGTTTTTAACGAATAAGTTGGATAAAATTAATAAAATTTTTGAACGGCTTATAAAATTGTAATATATTCGAAAGCAGGGATGTTTGCAGAGAAGCTTACCATTTATTTTTTTTACTTGTAATACAATTGTATATAAAAATCGTGAATTACTGGTGTTTGCTAATATTAAGTTCAGATGAGTATGTGAATATTAACAAATGAAAACAGCAGCTTCTCTGTTCAAATTTTGTTTCATTACACACCCAACACACATGAAAAGACACAGGAGTAACAAAAATCAGTAATTCACGATTTTTACTTAAGGTAAGAACACAGCGCCAGCACTACATGGTAGTACGATTTAAGGCAGTATTCTACTTTACAACTTTGAAAAAAAAAAATTTTTTTTTTTACATTTTTCGAAAGTAAATATATTCAAGAATGTTAGCTCAAAATTTTAGAAAGATTCAAGCAGTCTAACTATACTTTTTCACCGTTCGAACGCACCTACCTGAGCGCGCTATTAATCATTACACCTATATATATTCTCATCAAAATATATACCTTTGCTTCTCTATATTACCTTCCCTTTATCACGACCAAAAGTCGTGATTAAAAAAGTGAAGACTGCTGATCTAACTATCAAATTAATGAAAGAGTTATCTAAAAACTACAGTCTTGCAATTCAAAGGAATTCAAATTCAGTAGAAGGCATGCGAAACGAGATCTGGGCCGGCTATTACCACAAAATCTCAACAGACTCCAAATCACAGCATACGTACTGTTCAGACAGTTGGTGCAAGTATAAGAAGGCCGAAGCAAACAACGCTTTAAAAAATTATAAACATCCTCCTGCTCTTGCTAGTGACGTACAAGAGGTGCTGAAGCCGATCTACGAAGATCTAACAAAAACGGAATTACTGGAGAGATGTTTGGGTGGAAACACTCAAAATAACAATGAGTGTTTCAACTCAACAGTTTGGGCTATGGCACCGAAGCATGTCTATAATGGCAAAAAAATCGTTAAAATTGCATGTCTCACTGCTGCCTGCATTTTTAATGAAGGATTCAGCCCAGTTTTGAAAATAATGGAAATTATGGGCGTGAAAATCGGCCAAACCGCCATGCAGTTCGCCAATATGCGCGACCAACGGCGCATCGTTCGAGAGAACCGCGGCTCGACTGAGGCTTTTAAGGAGAGCAGAACTCAAAAAAAGCAGGTTAAATTAGATGACAATACTCACCTGGAACAAGTTGAAGGCATATTATATGGCCCAGGCATCGCTGATTGAGCGTAAGATAATTTTTTCTACGATTTGTCACTTACAAAAACTTTAAACGCGTTTTTCTCGAAACAACGTTTTCAAGTATCGTGGTCGTGAAAACTCAAAAACTATTGAACCGATCCTTATGAAATTTTGAACACATATTCTACATGTTTGTATCAACCGACCTAACTACAATCAACTTAAAATTTTAATTCTAACTATATTTTTATTGCAAAAAAAAACGCAAAAAAAACGCAATTTTTTTTCTTTCGTATTTTAGCCGCCATTTTGTTGATTTTGCACATACATAAAATATTCTAGTTAGATCGGTTCCTGGAGTCATACTGAACATAAAACTATCTGATTTTTTTGTTTCAGACCATCCGTCGGCAAGATTTTACGACCACGGCAACGTTACCTACTTTTTGAGGTGTTGGCTTTGAACATACTTTACATGTATAAAAAATGTATAAAATAAATAAAAAAAAATTTTTTTATGTACTTCAAGAGTGTATTTATTAAGCATTTCAAACCCTACATCCATATCTTCAATAGTATTCTCAGAAACAATTCACAAAAATAGCGTTTTTTCAAAGTTGTAAAGTAGAATACTGCCTTAAAGATCAAAAATCGCTCCTCATGGTTTGGGAGTAAAAAATCATTGATAAAAATTATTTTGAAAAATTCAGGAGGTGAGAACTCTGTGGTTTTACATAGAGGAGTATCAGAACTATAACGTGAAACTCGAAAAATGTCCAGAACTCGGGCCATAACGACAGCACCACATAGTAGTACGGTTTGAGAATCAGAAATCGCTCCTCATGGCTTAGGAGTCCAAAATCGTTGACAAAATTTTAGAAAATTCAAGTGTCAAGAACTTCGCAGTTTTACATATAGGACTATCAAAACTATAATGTAGAATTCAAAAAATTTCTAGAACTAACGTTACGTACTAACGTTATTTTTCATAATAAAATAAACCGTAACATTAATGAAACCATCAGAATTAATTAAAAAATATGATTATTATTTATTTACTTAAGTTTTAATAAAATCCGTCATTTTTCGATATGTATTGGGAATAATTTTAGTTTGCTAATGTTCTTTCCTGTCCACAACTTATCAAAAACGAATTTGAGTTGTAGTTATTTTGAAGGACCAGCTGTCATTGTGACATTTTAGGGCAAACAGAATAACTTCAGAGTCATAATTTGACTTGAACTTTGATACGAGACGCGAGCTACTTGCAACTTCATATCGAACCAATCAGAATAACGGAAAAGCGATGACGAAACTGCTATTTCATGCGTTACTCATGAACTTTATATAAGAAGACTAGACGATTTAAATGCGCGCTTCGCGTGGATTAACTTCTTGCCTAACGTTGTTTTTAATAATAAAATAAACCTTATCATTAATGAAACCGTCAACATGAATTAAAAATTATGATTTATACATAAAAAAATATTACTTATTATTTATTTACTGAAGTTTTAATAAAATCTGCCTTTTTCGAGATGTATTGAGAATAATTATAGTTCGCTATTGTTTTTTCCTCTCTGCAACTTGTTAACAACGAATTTAAGTTATTATATATATTTTGAAGGACCGGCTGTCATTGTGACATTTTAGGGCAAACAGAATAACTTCAGAGACATAATTTGATTTGAAATTTAGCACGAGATGCGAGCTACGTACAACGTCATAGCGAACCAGTCAGAATAGCGGAAAAGCGGTGACAAAACTGCAATTTCATGCGTTACTCATGAACTTTATATAAAAGGATACTCAAAAAAAAGGTTCAAAAAAAGGTTCAAGGTTCACTACTTTTTTTATAATTAAAAAAAAAAGTATTTTAAGTTTTTTTTTTAATCCGACAATTTTTCTATTTATTGTTTCTTGTGATTCAAATATGTACGATGACTTTTTTTTCATACGCGATGACCTTCTCTGCGACACTGCAGTCGAACGAAATTTACATTGTAATTTGATGCCGTGATCATATTTACTTGGAATTAAATCAATTCAAAATTTAAAAAATAGATAAAAGTCGATATAGCCACCTCTAAATATTGAGCGATTGAGCTCAGTTTTTTACAGAAATTTTGTTTCATTAATGTCTAACAATAGCACGTGAATCCGCAAGAAAAAAAAATGAAATTTTTTTTGCAACAGTCTAATATATATATATATACTATAGAGAATTCTTTAATTTGTGAATATTTATATTTTATATTTAGATTATTATTTTTCGGGTCTGTTTAAAAACGAGTTTATATTTCTTTCAAACGAATAATTAATTTTTTTAGAATTTTTCCTATGCCTACAAAACTTCCCATGTTGACTTCTCACACTACAAGGAAAATCATTAAAAATACTGAATCGTTTGAATTTGAATTTCAACATTGTTTCGTATGAGATTATTTGAATTCGCTACTTGTTATTCATATAATGCACAATCGATTGCTATTCGTACGATGCTCGATCGATTTCAAATGTTGCTTAGTTTGTTTTTTAAACTAGACTACTACTGGACGTCAGAGGAATTTATTTGAGTTATATCAAACGTATATGATTGCTCTGATGATGATGAATGTTAGTTTTGGCTGAACACTGAAAATAAAATTTGTTGAAAAAGCCGATTATTATTATTGAAATTACAACAAAATTTTTGACATTTCAACAGTATATTTTGTTGGTAGTTCGTTGAAATTGTTGAAATGCCAAAAATTTTGTTGTTAATCCCATAATATTTTGTATGCCGTATTCAACAAAATTTTTTTCTCAGTGAACCAAGGTTTATTTACCAAAAAGAATTTTTAAACTTTCTGTGTTCGAAAACCCTCAATAAAATCCTTTTCGGCGATCCGGATAAGACCTGATTTATCAACGTGAATTCTTTCAAATTTTCCAATATTTATAGGGTAAAACACCCAGTCGCCAGTCATGTACCAATAGTCAGCCTCTGTCCATACTTTGTACGAGTGGGAAGAGTGCGGAAGACATTTTCCACACTCTTCCCACTCATACAAGGCCGACTACTGGTACATGGCTGGCGACTGGGTATTTTACCCTATGCTAATTTTTTTTCCAATAATATTCTGAACTTAAGTTTTTTTTTTTAATCATTTTTCTAGCAGTACTCGACGTTTGAGTATCCATAAAATGATTCTCTAGTCAAATAACAATACATAATATTTTTTCAGTACTGCTTTCCTATGAACAATGAGAAAAAAATCTCTATCAAGTTTATTCTATCGACTATAGGTATTGATCCTAAAATACATTCAAAGCATTTATACGAACTATCCAATACAGTTTTGAAGAGAACTTGACACTCCTAGTCAAGAATCATTTTTAAATAAAGTATCAAGAACGTGCAATCGTTGACGTGGTGTGATATGTACATGTTGGAATGATCGTGATAGTTTATTTGCGTGAAAAAGAAAGAGAGAGCGAGAGAAAAACGAAAACGTGATTTTGTACCATGCAGTTGCAGCAGAATGGCAAGCAATTGTGTAATAAATATGCACAAACTTATATATCATTGAAGTACATATTTTGACCGCTGCTAAACTAAAGAACGTTATCGGTGTGATTTATTTCCTAAAACGTCATCAGTTACGCCCTTTTTTATACAAACGAACATCATTCTTGCGTGAGTCCAAGTGCACCAGTTATATCGGCATCAAGCAATTTAGAGACTAACAAGAAGCACATGTTTCATGACAAAGTAACTATTACACGTAGATATAGTTACACTGGCTGGATAGCCAGGTCTTCTCAATGTTTTGTGTAGATTCCCACAATAAAGCTGCAATCCAATAATAATTACTTTATTAAGAGGCGGGTATCAAAATGACTACTGTAATTATCTGGCTCGAAATCTCTTGTTTTTTCGTATCGTAATACCATTGAAGAAAAATTCAAAATGAAAAGTTACCTTGAAAAATGATTAGGTTTGAATAATGATATAATTTTTCTCTTCAGCATATTTTCTTTTTTTATTGCATTGTTTTACCACTTTTTCATCAATGGAAACAGGCTTTGTTTTTGTAGTATAGTCGAAATCGTTCAAATGTTGATAATCGAGCAAAGTTATTAGGAAAATAGGATGGGTTGATAAATTATCACTAATACAACTAGGGAAAGTTAATTCGAAACATTATTTAACGATAAAAATGGTAAAAAGAAGAAAAAGAAGAAATAGTAAAAGAAAGAAGAAGTTGAAAACAGAATGTATTAGTTGGTGTGACATTAATCATAATTAATTAGCATCAATTAATTTTTACATTCGGAGAAGTTTTAGGGCTACCAGTTGGAATCGCTCTCTAGAAAGCTTCTAATAATAAAACAGAAGTAATTGTTGTTTCGTGTCAAATTGATAAGGATCGAACTGGACAATCAAAAAAAATATCTATTTGACCAATCGTAAATTCGTATATCACTTATGTTTATATAAGCAGTGATTCTATCGAGATAACTGACTTTTTTCAGAATTCTGTCTACGAGCATAGAATCGTTTCATCTACATGTAGGACTTCCGTGATCTATTGAACTCTGCATATCGAGTGTTACGTGAGTCACCAAAGTTGTGTATCAGAGATAACGAAAAAAAAGATTCACAAAACCAAAAAAACGTTGATTGAGTCCTTTGTCAGCAATACAAGAAGAAGACTCATATAAAATCAATCAGCCACGGCGTGCGTCGATCGCGAAAAAATCGTGCGAAAAGCTAAATTAAGAAAAGTTAGATTTTCCACTGCTGACGTAAGAAAATATCAAAATAAATCTTTGTCAATAATAAAAATCTCATTGTACCATACAAAGTTTGGTTATCACCATAATGAATCATGTTTCAATCAAAATAACGATTTATTTCGTAGAAATAAGAAATGCTGCCTATCTCCTTTCAAAAGGTTATCGAAGCTCTTGACAGGTTGGTATCGAAATTATAAAATCTTTTATCGTTATCAATTACATATAAGGGTATTTAAATAACGTGATCGTTCAAGAATGTTGACTTCTCATTACGCTGTAATTCAATATTATTTATCAATCAAATAAAACTGAAAATAAAGCATTTTTAGCTTATCATTGAGAGAATGATCGGA
This sequence comes from Rhimphoctona megacephalus, assembly GCA_963989365.1. Taxonomy (NCBI): domain Eukaryota; kingdom Metazoa; phylum Arthropoda; class Insecta; order Hymenoptera; family Ichneumonidae; genus Rhimphoctona; species Rhimphoctona megacephalus. Next base: position 13,792,447 of record OZ022416.1, read on the forward strand.
AAAGAAACGGTTTATGATAACGGATCTTAATTTAAATCAAGAAGCGTGACACCATATTTTCATCATTTTACCCGATCTTATATTGCAAAATTATGTGTATGAATTACTTTTAAATAAAATCCGGTGAAAAAGTTCTGAAATTAACCTTTGACCCCCACAATCTATTTTTCCGAACGTTAACCCTACAACGGGGTCGAAAACGACCCCAATCTTCTCTTTAGCATAAAATGTTCCTCGTATGCAATAATAAGATTTAATTATACACCATTCTCTTTTTTTCGTTTTTTAATAATGAAGAGAATAGTATATGATAAAGTCACATTTGGCGAACATTTGATCATAAAAACTCTATAAAACGAAACAGTTTTGGAGAAATGCAAAAAAAAAGCTTTTTATTAAAAAAATGAGATCGTTTTCGACCCCGTTGTAGGGGTTTAGGGTTAAGATGTGCGGCAGCGAATCGAAGCAAGTACATTTCCATTCGAACAAAACAGAGACACAAAAAAGCTACTGCGAATCGCTAGATAGCAAGACTCACACGGACTGTGATCTAGCCACACTTTTACAAATCTTAATCGGTACGTAAAATAAAATGTAGCATTCTGACAAATAAAACACGGGCCATTATGTTCTATTTTTTTTCTATTTCCATTTCCAAAACAAAAATGCTGCTTGAACTATGGGCATTACGGAGATCTCGTTTAGTCGTTCGCGGCTTCCAACAGGTTGTTAGTCATAACCATATTTTTACACACCCTGAACGGAGCGTTTTTACAAAAAGTCCACATTTTACGTTCGAAGTTGATAAAACTATGAATGTAATTTGCAAATCGCATTACAAATCGTGTTTTGTGAAAAACCCCAGAAATCCAATGGGGTAACAGTCTCAATTGAGAAAAATAATATTTATATAGTGAAAATACGTCAGAATCAAAAGAGAAATTGGCAAAAAATACTATTGCGTGATTACTACGGGTTAAAAGGTTGAAAGAATTACATTATTGTAGATATTATCAAGTCGTTCGCACAAAGAACTCACAATGGAATCGTTGAGCATGGATTCGCATATGATAACTTGAACCATATGTTGCTGCGGATAATTAACATTTTCATGACGAGAAAAATCTGTTAAGGCCTACAATTTGTACCTTTTTATCAGAAAAACACGATTCCAACGTTCATCAAGTTGCGCTTCGTACTTTAATTTGTGATTTGAACAGTATATTTCGTTGCATCATGTAGCACTTGCTACATGATGCAACATTTAAATGATGATTACATTTAAAGCAGTGATTCAGAGGCCAACTTCCAACCTTTAAGAATGATGACTTCTGCAATAGGTGCAATAGACACGTGTATCACTGAAATTTCATCGCTTATTATTTGCTGATATTATTGCAGCTAATCATTCACACTCCTGCCGAATAAGATAAACTAGTGAAAAGTAAATAACTTAAATGTTTTTTTTTTTTTATTTTATGACAATTTAAATTATGATCAGGAGTTTGAAGTTTGAAACAATCGTTATGAAAATTCATAACGATTGATTTTCATTATCGAAATAATGTTTTTTTTAAATTAAATTTCAATAAATAGTTAATTTCATTAAATCGAAAGTGATTTGATTATGCACAAAATATAAACATAAATTAATTCAAAACTTAAATATTCGAAATTAAAGTTGTCAATCGTAAATTATATCTCAGTATGAAATACAAAAAAAAAGATTAACGCTAGACTCGCTCAATCAATGAAATTAATTAAGCCAGATAATGCATGCTTTTTTTGTGTGCTAAGTCAGATACGATAATGACTTCATACCTGTTTTCAATTACGTCGCAAACTCGCTCTCATGTCCATCTATTTCAATGAACTTTTTCGATCATTATGGAGTGATGTTGTAGCTAGACGTTGATGAATGTCAAGGACTTGCGGCTGTGGCTGGGACAAATATTATCAACGACAATACTCGTTGTTTAAAAACATTGAAACGAACGTTACATTTCTGTGGCGTTCCTAAGCTTCACGCAACATCCGCTACGCGGCCAAAAGCAGCTGCACAATTCTCGTCAATGGTCACACAGGCTCGCGTTTCAATATATAATCCGTCTCCCCACTATCCTCCATCCAAAGCGTCTGGGGTAGGGTACAAGGAGTATGGCGCTGAACGTCGAACAAGGCACATGGGAAACCTAACCTCAATTCAAGACACAATTAGCGACCTAACAAACAAATTTCATTCAGTTAACAAAAACGCGAAACACAGCACAATAAAATAAACAATAGTACTAGTTAAACACCGGAAACTCACGCAAACATTAAACAAACATTATCTTAACTCAATACACAAAATATCAAAACTAAAATCAGTGAGAGCAGTGAAAGTGGAAGCGGCCATAATGGCCGAGAGCACAAAAAGAAAAGCGGCAGAGATCGATAAAATCGACCCTGCGAGAAAAATATCACGGTCTAACGCGAATAACACCAAAACCAGAAAAAACAGCCCGATAACTTCGGAAGCAATAGATCGTAACTACAAGCAAATGGTTAAAGACTACGGGGGGCCGCAAAATAAAGCGAACCTATACAAAAATCCACCTAAACCGAATCTAACTGCAAACAGAGAACATCTTAAAAATACAAATTCCAATGAAGAGGAAACCTCTGAAACAAGCTCATATGATGACGCAAAATGGGAACTGCCAAAAAACCCACAAAAACAAAGGAAACGAGAAAACTCAGCGGCGAATATCGCTCATGCCAACAGCTTCGAGGCGCTAGCCGACCAGACGGACGACATGGAACTCGACGCCATTGCCGGAGGAAGCGGCGACACCAGCAACTACAGAGACACGACAAGCCACAGCGCACAAAAGAAAAGCTTAAATATAAGAACGCCGCCTATCCATGTATCGAACACCGGAATACAAGACTTAATAGCACTACTCTCAGAGAATAACCTCAAAAAAGGCGAGTTTAGATTAAAGCAGGTATTTGAAACAGAGAACATGAACACAATAGTATACACAGACACACTCACAACATATGAAAAAACAATAGAAATTCTCTCAAAACGCAACATAAAATTTTACACATACACACCAAGAAACAAAAAACCGCATTCGATCATCTTGAAAGGGATTAACGGAGGTTTCACAGCTGATACAGTAAAAGAGGAAATAATCGCATTAAATATACAAAACATAAAACTGGAAAAAGTCACTGAGATTAAATTCCGCAGAAATAATCAAACAAACAATTCAATACACTTTCTGGTCCAAATTACACATGACAGCGATACTAAAGAGCTAATAAAAACGAAATTATTACTCCATCAAGTAGTCAAATGGGAAGCACTAAGAAAACAAAAAATATTTCAGTGCAAGCGATGCCAAAGACTCGGACACGCTAGTTCAAATTGTAAACTCGAATATAGATGCGTTAAGTGCGGCGAAGAACACGGCCCTCAAAAGTGTAATATTACAGACCAGCACAACAGGGATAGCCTGAAATGTTGTAACTGCGGAGAAATAGGACACCCAGCCAGCTACAGAGGCTGCAGTTATTACAAGCATGCAATTGCCATGGTAAAGAAAAACGATGCCACCAAAAACCAGGAACGACAAAATAAAGCTCTAAGAATTAGTAGGCCATACAACCCAAATATCTCATACGCAGCTATAGCAAATAATAACACTGCCCCAAGTAGAAGCACTCAGCATAGCTCACAACAAAACACATATCACACGAATATTGTACACCCAGCACCCGACACCCAACACCTAAACACTCAAGGCGGAGGACCCGGTCATATTCCAGCATGGGTCACGGATCTAAAAAATGAATTCAAAACTATATCAAACAGGCTAATAACCCTCGAAACAGCTATAGCAAATAACTCCAGCAGAATAGACCAGCTATTTGACCTAATAGGCGCGCAGATAGACTACGAGTAATGGACCCAAACACCCAGCCAGTAACAAGCCAAGGCCTCACACCTAACGCAGAGCCCAATATAATAACGACCTTAAAAATAGCCGCAATAAACGCGAATTCAATAATCTCTCACCAACGCCGATTCGATTTGCAACAGCTCATAACAAACAATAAATTGGAAATAGCATTAGTATCTGAGACAAAATTAAACGCCAACCACAGAGTTTTAATAGAAAACTACGACGTAATACGCACCGACCGCCCGAATGCGAAAAAAGGAGGAGGAACTGCGATTATAATAAAAAAAGACTTACACTACAAAATAATCACCCACGCAAACTCGAAAAAAAACAAAATGCTAGAATACACAATAGTGCAACTCAAAACCACCACTAACCAGAAAATATATATAGTCAGTATCTACGCAACAAACAAAGCCGAATCAGAAGGAGACTTTTTAACTGAAATTAAAGATCTGTTTACTAAACTTAAATTAGAAGACAGCGATAAATATTATTTAATTGCTGGAGACCTCAACGCACGTCACACAGAATTCGGAGACAGAACAAACAGACTACGAGGACGACTCTTAATCAATTGGGAAAGAGAGAACGCCCAAAAATTCAAAACCAAAATATACACCTCCGCGGAACCAACATTTATACCGGCACAAACTTTTCTTGACATCGCAATAGCCGACGCCAGACTTCAATTTTTCAACCTGGTAAACAACAAACTAGACACACTATCCTACGACAGCGACCACAAAGCTATCTTAATGGAAATAAACATACAAACAACACTTACGCACAACATTCCGCCGCACAGGCCACTGTATAAATAAACTAAATGGAAAGAATTCACAAAATACTTAGACACTGAATATAAATTGATCATCCCAAACGACAGAAACCTAACTAGACAAGAAATCGACGAATACATTGAACAGATAAACGTTCAGATAAGAGACGCAATAGAAAACAAAATACCAAAATCCGATCATACAACTTACAAAAACCACTATATAACAAATAAAATCAGGAGGCTGCATAAGCATAAATCGAAACTACTAACTATTCTCCACACGCTACAAAAACGGGGACAATCCAACAACAAACGAATTATAGAACTTATTAAGCAAACACTAGCGACAGTCAAGGAATCAATCTCCAATGAAATTAAAAAAAATATAGAAGCCCACTGGACAAAAATCTTCAAAAAAATAGACTACAAGAACCAAGACCATTTCTTCCCAGTAATCAACAAAATATTCAGACCCAAACAAAAGCAGGAACTACCCAACTTGTTAATAAAGAAAACAGACAGAAACATCCTTCTAAGAAGCCAATGCAACCAAGGCTTAGTAATAGAGGACGAACAAGACTATGTGATACTAGATAACAACGATAAGTTAAACGTAATAGGTGCCTACTTCGAATCAATAAACTCCCCAAGATACCTAAACACGAACACAAGGATCAAAACAATAATAGACCAAACCGTCAACGCCTTTATCAATCAATACGACAATGATAGAACAAGCAACACAACAAAAATCTCATTCACCGACAACAACAGAGCACACTCACCAGCCGTCGAACCAGGAACCACGAAAATCTTCTGCACGGTACCCGAAATAATCGCTATAACAAAAAATCTCCCGAACAAAACATCAGCAGGAATTGACGATATACCCACGATTGTTCTAAAACACCTACCACTCAAAATAATACGAGACTACGCAACAATTTTTAACAACGCAATAAACCATCAATACTTCCCAATAGCATGGAAAAAAGCCAAAGTCATACCAATTCACAAAAAAGGAAAACCAGAAAACGAACCCTCTAGCTACAGGCCGATCAGTCTTACACCGAATATAAGCAAAGTATACGAAGCAATCATCAGCAATATAATAGAAGCACACACACGGAATAACAAAATCATCCCTGACAACCAATTCGGATTTAGACATAAACACTCCACGATACATGCAATACACAAATTACTCTCAGACGTAAACAACCACCTAGCCAATTATGAAATGGTAGGTGCTACTCTGATAGATTTAGAAAAAGCCTTCGACTCTGTCTGGATTTATGGACTCATCTACATCCTCCTGAAAAAAAAGTTCTCTAAAGAAATCACAGACCTAATATGGAATATGTTATCAGGCAGAACGTTCATAACCTGGGATGGAATAAACACCTCGAATATAGTTTTCAACATAGAAGAAGAACTCGCACAAGGCCTAGTCAACTCACCCAAATTATTCAATATATACACCTGCAACGTCTTAAACCTTTTCCAATTAAACCAGAAAAACAACACGTACTCAATAGCCTATGCAGACGACACCATTTTTTACGTAGCCGGCTCCACCCCTGCTGAAATCCAACCAAAACTAGAAGAAATAGTCAACAAAATAAACAACTATTACATAACCTGGAACTTACGTATTAACCCGTCTAAATGCGAAACTATATTATTCAGGCAACCATCCAGACTGATCTCAGACAAAAAAAGAACCGAAGCCGAAGAGTTTGAAATAACCACCTTTAAACCAGATTCCAGACAGCCAGCAGTCATACCCACAAAAAAAATAGTCAAATATCTAGGTATGAACATCGATTACCCAGTAAGATGTTTCACACACATAGATACACAACTAACAAAAGCCAGGAAAGCTTATAAAGCTTTAGCAAGATTATTCCACGACAGCAGAATAAACGATAGAGCCAGGGTAATTTGCTATCTGTTGCTAATTCGCCCGATAATTACATACGCCTGCCCAATCTGGTGGAACCTTGGAGCAGCTCAAACAGAAAAAATTAGGAAATTCGAAAGAACGTGCCTAAGAGCAGCCCTGGGACTATACAGAAAAAAGGAAGAGGACTCCACAAAGAGCATCTCAAACAAACAATTATACGACACAGCAAACACAACAAGAATCGATAACTTCATAATCAAACTATCAAGAGACTACTACAGCCAGTTACCCAACATCGACAATAGAATTTTACACGATATACAGAGACCAAGTACCGACCTGCAACTGGCCACAAGCAAAGGATACATCCAACCACAAGCATTCACGCATCTCGATCACATAAGATTAATCCAGAATGACTTAAACATCCCAACCCTATACCATCGCAGTAGACATAAAGCAAATAAAAAAATCCCAATCGATCAATACTTGAGAGATGGAGACAGAAATCTAAAATACTCGACACAAATCCCCAAAAGAGACTCGGAGGACTTTCACAGATTGCTCCCAAAATACTGGTGGCTCGGAAACGACTCAACACACATTACGGAACTAAAAAGAAGAAAAACCCAAAAAGAAACGGAAGCGAGACAAAGGAGAGTCAGAACCCGAAGATAATTGAAATTAACACACAAAAATAGACACATGACACCGTCACAGACAAGATACAAATAGGCCACCTCAGGACAAATTTGTAAACCCTGTAAATATGTTTATATGTATACTCGTTTTTAGCAATAAGTTAGCCATAAGTCATATAAGATACTTAATGTGGTTTTTTTACTCTATTTTTTTACCACTCTCATACAACCAAGAATAGTCTGGACAAAACTCAACATTCAGTCCTTTACACAAAATCAGAATATATAAAAACAAACCTACAGACATTAGAGATACGAGTAGCTATAATAGCCAAACATCTCCACACGTCAGCATCAACGCTACGTCGACTATAAGGTCTTTTCTTTCGTTTATTTATACCTGTACTACAAAGAAAATATGTATGAAATAAATAAACTTTAAAATAAAAAAAAATAAAAAAAAAGGTAGGGTACAATTGGTTTCAGCCCCATTGATGAGTCTGCCGCTGTACACTGAGAAAAAAATTTTGTTGAAAATACCAAATACGTTTTGTTGCCTTAAAATTTTGTTGGTTTAAACATTGCTCAGATGCGCTAAATAAGCTACAGTTATTTCAACTAAACGTGTCGGTTAAATCTTATTTATCTGTTCAACATTATGATTTTGTCAGAAAAACTACTATCATTTATTTGATTTTTTCTGATTTTTATTTGGTCTAACAAAATGTGCATTTGATTATGAAATATCAACTCAATTAAACGATTTTGTCATACTGAAGGGATATTGCATATGTTCAACTGAATGATTTAGGATGATCGAACAGAACGTATTGTTCAATCACGTAAATGTAATTATGAAATTCATTCGCTCAAGATGGTTTTGCTTAAAAACATTTTGCTTAAGGACTGTTTTTCTTTGTTCCATCGACTAAAAGTTACTTCAATTTAATTAAGTCACTTGTTCATATTAAAAATGATTACTTTGTTTCTCTAAAAATAATTTATTTAAAGATACGCATTATTTTGCTTTGGTGATAACTATATTTCACGAAAATACAACAAAATATTTTGTTCCCGTACTGGAAAAAGCAGTATTTAAATTATCAAAGTGAAAAGTTCAATCGAACGGTGTATACTTACAACAACAAAATGCTGCGTTGATAAGCGAACACATTTTTTCAAAATCAAGAATAGATTCAGTTAATTTGGTATGTTGTAATCACAATGGAACGAGACAATTTTCTTTTAATTACGATACTGCTTTAAACAATTGGACATAAAATTTGAAGAAATAAGAATTCAATTAAGTTGCGTAAAACTCAGTTACTTCAAAAGCTAAAAGATAGTCAATCGAACTAAATATCTTTTTTTTCCAACTAAAACCGATATTGAGTGAACCAAAAACCTTTTTTTAGTGAAAGGTCTTGTTTTGTTGTATAATCTATATATATTGTTAATGTGAATGAATATGAGGTTGCTGCAACGACACATTCCTTCGTTGTAAAGAAATACATAGCTTTTATTACATTATCCCTCGTTCATAATAAACGAATATCCATGATATCGATCAATCAAATATTGTTCGATTTGAATATAAAAACGCTTAATTTAAACAAAAGACATTTGTAATTCACATGAGGACAATATATACATTTAAATGTATTTTTTTTCATCATGAATAAGTTTTTATTTTTGATTCTGATATATGTATACAAACTTCTTAAGGCGCTCTATCCATTGTCTGAGTGCGAGAGAGATAGCTAGGAAGCAAATTCCCATTTTTCTCGTAGAAAAAGGAACAATATAAAACCGCCTTATAAGCCAAAAATATGTATTCACCTGTTTTTTTAACGTAATGACTCACATAGTCATACACGTAAAAAAATCTAGTGTTTCTCACGGGACTGTAACCCGTGGTGTTAGGTACAAATGTTCGCTACCTAATTCTTCATCAGAATCGGTCGGAACGTCGTACCCTACTCGGCTCCCGCAATTTATGCCCATCCACAGACCGGCGTGTATGTGAGAAACTTGGTGCTCTGCGTCACGCGGTGGCCAGAACGAGAAGCTACTTTAACGTTGCCATCGTTACTCCAAGCATTATTTTGTTCGTTTAGCAAAATTCTTATACGTTATAGGCATGCAAGGGTTTGACCTTGCCTTTGTACCATAAGCCACTGCGCCACTGAGTCGAGTAGCACGTTTATTTCTTTTTCCTCCTAGAAAACTCCGAGTCTTATTAATTTCATAATGACACGTGTTAAAGAAAATTTTAGCCCCGACTCCAACATTATATTGTTAAATCAAAGGAACCGTTAGATAAAAGGAACAACAACAATTTCACAATCTACGTTTTACGAATGATTTTTTTCACTCTCATACGAAATTCTATGTTTTATCAATTATTTTATTTTGAAAGAAACTTTTCTTTGCAATAAAAAATATATTTTGTTCGATCAAGAAAATTAATAGAAAAAACAACAAAGTATGCTCTTGACGCATACCTTACATCTGAATTATCATCGATTCAAACGAAATATCAATTTTCACTAATTATACACGAAACTCCATCGAAATAAATTTACTTTCGATAACGCAGCGTTTTGTGCAATTGGAAACATGAATAGATGGAGATGGAGAAGAAACAAAACTATCTTGTCAGGTTAACAAACTAATTGGTGTTCGAAACGATAATTCAGTTGTTGCAAATCTACTCATTGAATTCTACCTTATTGGCTTATGGTACAAAGGCACAGTCAAACCCTTGCCTATAACGTATAAAAATTTTGCTAAACGAACAAAATAATGTTTAGAGCAACGATGGCAACGTTAAAGTAGCTTCGCATTCTGGCCACCGCGTGGCGCAGAGCACCAAGTTTCTCGCATACGCGCCCGTCTGTGGATGGGCATAAATTGCGGGAGCCGAGTACGCTACACCGTTCCGACCGATTCTGTTGTAGAATTAGGTAGCGAACATTTGTACCTTATACCACGAGTTACAGTCCCGTGAGAAACACTAGATTTTCTTACATCTATGACCCCATGGTCATTGTGGTAAGAAATCAGGTGAATACATATTTTTGAATGATAAGTGATTCGATAGAACATATTTGAGAATCGAAAAAAAAACATTTATTGATGATATGAATATTGTGAATTAAAAATGTCTTCCGTTTGATTTAAGCTTTCGTATTTTCAAACCAACAATATGCAATTGTTGAATATGTTAAAAAAATACTTCAATGAAACAAAAGAATATTGTATAAACTTTGTATTGGTTCGTTACAATCAAATATGTCAATGGGAGAACTACATATTTATTTATAATGAACGAAGGATAGAGTTGTAAGAGCTACGTATTTGTTTTAAATAAACGAATGTGTCGTGTCACAGTAACTACATATTCGTTCACAACACGACTACATGTAGACTAAACAACAAAACAAGATCTTCCATTGAAATAGATTTCCGATTCACACAATATCGGATTTAGTCGGAGAAAAAGATATTTGGTTCGATCGACTATGTTTTAGCTTTTGAAATAACTGAATTTTACTTAACTTAACCAAATTTTTATTTCCTCAAATGTTATATCCACTTGTTTAAAGCAGTTTCGTAATCAACAGAAAATTGACTCGTTTGATTTTAATCACAACTGACAGAATCAACTGAATCTAGTCTAGATTTAACAAAACGTATGCGCTTATTAACACACCATTGTGTTGCAATATGTATACATCGTTGAATTGAACTTTTCATTTTGTTGATTCAAGTATTGGTATATTTAGTACGTCAACAAAATATTCTGTTGTATTTTCATAATATATAGTTGAACGTATTCAAACGAAAAATTTTGTTGAGGTAAACAAATTTTAGCTATACCAACAAAATTTTTTTCTCAGTGTACCCGAGACGAAATGCAACCAACATCTAAGTTCTGTATAATTAGCAGATGAATTTCATAATACTAATTTTTTATTGTTGCTATATCTTGGGAATTATTTATGCCATTTATTGACACTAATATCATAATTTTCGAAATAATAGATCATTGATAACAAATAAAAATGTATTGGGCGTATAGTTAGCAGAACGTAATGCAAAGTTCTTTCTTTTTTCGCAATCAACTAGAAATCATTTGGGAAACACATTAGCAATGCTAGAATAATTTGCGAAGTAATTATTTTATCACGATCACGAAACCTAAATCAATCAATTATTTCAAGAGAAATCCGCTTTCCTAGGTATTTTCTGGTATACCCCGACTCTCATCTCTCATTGGATATCGCTGCTGAGTGCGAGTAGAAGTGTATAACCCGTCAATTAATTGTAGTTATATCAACCATATCAACAATAAACATTACCAATTTGGTGCGAAAACGTCATGTGTTATTCAACCTCTTGAAAAATAAGTATGGATGAGTGGAAAACGTAGAGTGGAAACGTATACGGGTAACGTAAAAGTCGATAACCAAATAGAACACTTAATATTTAATCTGATTGACGAAGCTGCTTTCATTCAACCTTACCTAATCATTAATTATAATTAATTATAGTTTATATATTGTGACGTGGTAATTTTGTCCACGTCACATAAAGTTAAATATCGGCACGGTACGAGAGAGAACGTTTGTTCTCTTTAAAGAATTTATCTCGAGCAAAATCCATAAGGGCCAAATGCGAGCGTATTTCCGTATTATTAATTTTATTTTGTATTATTTTCATTATGAACTATGTACGAGCGAACGACGGGTTCATGCAGCGAAAACATTGAGATGGAGAGAGAGAGAACATCCAAATTATCGGAAGACGTCGGGATTGTTATAACGTTGTGAGGGAAGGCTCAAGGCAGTCAAGGTCATCGAGAGAGAGCGAAATATATCGAGTATGGGTCGCTAGCTCGAAGCCCTCACCCGGAGCTGTCGAACTCAAAAGATGCGTCTATTAGCATCGGGATTCTTCGGAATGTCTCGGCTGTACCGAAATCTATCGTCGGTCAGCGTCGTCTCAGCAACAATTCATACGCGAGAAATTCAAATAGGATTGGCGTAAAATAAACGAGCGAGCGAATGTTCGAGAAAGATCCAGATTCCCGCGAGTAGGCGAAGGGTGGGGGTTTAGGACCCTAGTCCGCGTAATCGCACTCTCGATAATTATCGAGGACTTTCATTTTGGACAACAACGAGGACAGACGTCTTCTCTTAAGCCGTTGCGAACCCGATCAAAAATCCGACGTTGCCGGAAATATCGAGGGGAAATTTCTGTGGTCTTTGTCCGGATTTCCGCCTACTGAAACCCTAGCGGTGAGCCGTCGTTTCGCTTTGAATGTCGTCTATTTTTGGATAAAGAGCGCTCTATTTTTTTTTGTTTGAGAATTATGAGAATTTTGAGTTAAAAGAGCGATATTGTTTCGGGGTACGTTCGCGTTTGGGAGTTTCCCGTTGAAGTCTGATCTCGCGTGATAAAATCTTCCGCGTTGTAATTTCGTTGTAATAATTATCGAATTGCCGAGAGGAATTCTACTTTTAATAAGTCCAAACGAGTCCTTAAATTAAGAAAGAATAAAGTATCGAAATTTCACATTATCAATAAGAGAAATTCGTTAGGGCGTTGCCTACACGAGATTATTTACGGAATTAAGTCGTGAACTTTCGATCTTTATAATATTTGATTTGATTTCGTCCAGGATTGAATGTTAAGTAAATTTATGTAATATTGTCGGTTAACAAAAAGGATAGTGATCGAATGATTATTATAAGAAAAATACCGAGAGAAAACCTGTAATTAAGAGAAACTTTTCCGGAAATAACCCAACTGATTATATTAATTATATTATTTATTCATTGTTTATTTATTTACAATCCAAATAATTTATTTGTTAAATAAAAATTAATTGTAATTCCGGAATTTGTAGAATTTTGGTGTGTGATTTTATTCCGGTCCAACTGACCTCGCCCCTCTACCATCTTGGTTTGAGTTTATAGCTACGCCCGGGACACCCTAAAAATCTTGTTCTCGATAAAGTCAAATAAAATTTGTTTAAGAAAAATCCTAGACTGGCGCCCTGAGTTTATCGAGAGCGAGGCGTTTTGTTCGGCTTACGGGAAAAGTCGTTACAATACCAAGAGACTCGGTAGAGTCTCGGGACAAGTACATTGACAGCTCTGTCGTCTGCTGTCCCGAGGCTCGCCGAGTCTATATTATCTCTAAACAAGACGATCCGCGGTGGTGGGGGTAAAAATTTTATGACGTTTACGCTAATTGTAGAGCCTAGGAGTCATTTGACGGCTTGAAAAGCGAACTTTTGACTAATTGAGCGATGCTCTTTCGATTGAGCCTAAAATCAGCACGATTGGTTGCGTAATTGCTGAGAAAAAACTTTGCACAGGCTTAGGATTATGCTCGATTCTACTACATTCAAGAATTTGCCTTGTCTGTATATGCGCTCAGACGATACAATCAAAGGCGTTTTGATGCCCATCAAAACCCATTTCCATAAAAGCCGGTCTCCGGCAACGGAAGCAACGAGTTGCGATTGGTCACGATGACTCGTCTTTCCTCTGTACGGAGCCAACATAAAGTTTGAACGTTGTTTTGACATAACGAAGTGCGGGACGTGTGAGCAATTATATCGATAAATTTATAAAAAAAATCATTTCATGGTTCAGTGTGGTGATATTCGATCGATCGTCCATATGACAGCTGACCAATATCTTTTTTATAACAGTCATGAGGTTATAAAGATCGCGGTCAATTTCAACTCTTGGTTAGAATGGTGTTTATAGATAGATGAGTAAAGAGTGACTTTTATATAGATAGAATAGTGATGGTGGGAAAATAAAGTGTAATAATGAACCATTGAACAGTGTCTAAATAAATATTTTTTTAATTAAACCTAGCCCCTAGAATTTTTTTCCAAACGTAAACTCTGCTACAACGGAATCGAAAATGATCCCTTTTCTCTTTTACCATCAAAATGTTCCCCGAATGCAATAACAAGGTTTATTTAGAAACCATTCTCTTCGTTTTTTCTGTTAACCAAGAGAATGGTGTATGATAAACTCGTATTCGGTGAATATTTAATATCTTTGTCGTGAGGTTATAAAGATCGCGGCCAGTTTCAACTTTTGCTTAAAGAGACTTTTATTATAGATAGAAGAGTGATAGTGCAAAAATAAAGTATGATTCAATAAATAAACTTTTGAACGGTGTCTAAATAAATATTTTTTTTTATTAACCCTAGTCCCAACAATTCATTTTTCCGAACGTAAACTCTAGAACGGAGTTGAAAACGGTGCCTCTTCTTTTTTACCATAAAATATTCCTCGAATGCAATAACAAGGTTTATTTAGAAACCATTCTCTTTTTTTTTATAACTATTTAAGGGAATGGTGTATGATAAACTCGTATTCATCAGTAATATCATGCATTTTGATACTAGCGACTACCCGATGGATAATATATATAGTATACCGCTTATTAATAAAAAAATACCCGGTCTCATGAAAGATGAAAATAATGGTGCAATAATGACAGAATTTGTGGGACTTCGAGCAAAAATGTATGCACTACGAGTTGAAGGTAAAACAGATACAAAAAAGGTGAAGGGTGTCAAGAGTAATGTTGTCGCAAAAACAATAACGTTTGATGATTATACTCATTGCTTGAAGGAAGAAATTGAAATGACTCGTCAACAATCGTGTATAAGATCGAAGCTGCATGAAGTGTATACAATTAGCGAGACCAAAGTTGCTCTAAGTCCATATGATGACAAGCGATATATCATACCCGACACGACAAATACTTTACCATGGGGTCATTACAAAATCCCATTGTAAATATTAAATTGTATTTGTAAACATAGCTAAATTGATAAATTTTAAAATTTCATGTATATTGTAATGAGGAAATCGGGTTTGAATCAAACAAACGATGTATTTTTTGTATACAACAACGTATATTTATTGTAAAAGCAAATAGATTTTACTGCGACGGCTACATGTGTTTACAATATATTATTTTTATGTATCCATGAGTTATGTGATTTATTCATTCCCAACCATCTCACGAAAACCATATCACCCTTCCTGCGTATCAACTTTTCCACAAGGTATACATCAAGATTTATAACACGTTGGAGCTCGAATTCGTAAAATCCTCCTACGATTGGATTCCCACATGAATCTTGGAGTATGTAAGTCGCCGGATTGGTATTCTGCACTTTAACGATTCTAAACACCTCGGTGGTATAATTTGGTGTGTAGCCTTTTTCGAAAACGGTTTTAAATTTACTCACACGTACAGACTCGCCTACGTTAAATCGTGATGGAGCTGCAATCTTCACATTGCTATAAACCGTTTTTAAAAGTTTATTAGCAATTCTCGGAGTAACGTCAATGGGTCTCATACCAATAGTTCGATGCTTTCGTCCATTATAGTTATCAACAAGCTCAGACAGCATATCGATCCACTTATAATTTCCATTCAACGTAAACATTTTCCACATGTTATTTTTCAGAGTACGGTTAAAGCGTTCTACTACAGATGCTTTCATGATAGAATAGGTTGAATAATGGTTGATGCTGTGTTTCTTCATTAGATGTTGCACATTTGCATTGTAGAATTCCCTTCCCTGGTCAGTTTGCAAATTTTAGGGACATCGATTATAGTCCCGAATTATTTTTGCGATCATTGCACACATTTCATCCCCTTTTTTACTCTTTAGTGGTACGGCCCAAGCATACTTGCTCAATACATCGATAACAGTGAGAATGTAATTATATCCCTTATTGAATCGTGCGTAAGGACGCATTTCGACTACGTCAGCTTGCCACAAGTCATCATACCCACGTACGATGACACGTCTTCGCAGGAAATTTTTTCTCGCCGGAGCATGCAATTCCTCTACGAGTTGCTTCTTTTCAGAGATGTTCTCCTTCGTACGGATTCGATGCATAATTTGTAATGATAATTCGTCGTTCTATTAATGTACTAAGTCAGACACAGCGCTTGGTCCATACTGAACCTTATCATGCATATCATCTATGGTTATTCGAAGAGCCTCCTCAAGCGCCATTATTTTTGTCTCAAATTCGTCCAACCGTTCTTTTAAAATCTTGACACTCATTTCCACATATAGTTTATTAGCAGCATCATTATCGACTTCCGGTAACGCTACACGACGTATTTTACGCGATCTTGCATCAAAGCCGGTGGAAGTTTGACAAAGAGCGTTATTATGAACATAATTCCTTATTAATCCATTCCATCGATAGTGAGAATTATCCTGCGTCGCGAGCGATGATCCAAATTAATTAATCGACATCTTGATAGCAACTGTTCTGATCGACTGATTCTTTTTATTGCCATGTAGTTTAATTTATAATGAGTTAGGATCATTCTCGTTAGGATCATTCCAATGAACATAATTAATATTATTGTCATTTAACGTCATCACAGAAGGTATGCTTATACCACTTCCTGCTTTTTTACCAGAAATTAATGGTCCAATTATATATTTATATTTATATCCCTTATTACCCAATACTGGATTTAGCAATTTATGCCCCCGTCTATATGCATTTGTTGTCAGTAATATACTTTTGTATGCATGCTTATCTTCCTCAGTGTATATGGCATCATCGGGAATTCTCTTGAAAATTAATTCGTAGAGACCGGGGGTTCCCGGATATCTTATCCCATCAATAATTAAATTATCTTCATTGTCCACATCGAAACGCTTATCGCCTAACATCATGCCTCCATTGGTAAATTTAATGCCATATACGTAATCCATACTAGTATTTTTGTCTTGGCCTAAAATGCTAGCCACATATTTTTGCCTAAGTGGTCCAAAATGTTCACGCAATGTTTTTTGACCTTCGGATGTTTGTAATTGACGTTGAACTAATGACACAAGTGATTCGGGTGTGGTCTCGAAAACTTCTTCTGGTTCTTCTTCTTCTTCAACAAATGCAGGTGGTTGCTCACGCAATATTTGATGTGCGAAAGCAGTATCATCCGGTACGTTTTTCATTCGTTTACGATTTGATTGATTGGGAGTAGAAGTTATCAGTGAATCATCTAATTGTGATCGTGGTCGTTTTTGTCCATGCGGTAAATTATTTTTCCCAAGTGTCTCTTCGGGTTCCATTTTTATTGCGATTGATTCAATTCCATGGGACTTTTCAGCAATCTGTTTCAAAAGTTCCGTAATCGGTTTGAAGTGTCTCTCCAATACTATGTCTTCCTCAATTTTCCCAGTTTTCAGAGCTCGGTATTTCTGGCGAATTGATTCGCTCGTTTTCGCAATTTCTTTCACAATCTTTTCACGATTGTCATTATTATCATTATCAGTCGTCGCCATATTGCAGATAACAGTTTTTCGTAGACGTTGCACAACTGATGTATCGATAACAACTAACTGGATTAGGGTATTGCAAAATCATTAAATCCTCTCCTATACCGTCCATCGACCAATGCACTATCTTTATCAATTACCATGAATCCATACCTGTCTTCCCAGCATTTTTGACACAATTCATAGAAATCATTATACGACATATCTGTATTTACATGCTCGTTGTATACATGTTTCAAATTGGTGCCATCTTGTTTAAACAAAATCAACAGATTTACATTGTCACGTATAAGATGCTTTGGTATTTTGGCATATGTTTGACAAAGGTAGAAGCAGTCAACCTTTGAATGTCTACCCATGGCAAAGTAATCTCGTATTACATCTTGCTTGTCACATGCTACGTCATCAAAAATAAAAATAGAATTTGGAAGCGCTTCACTAGGTGGCAGTACCTCGCTATTGTTAGAAAATTTAAAGTAACCAATTTCATCAATAGGTGTTAACAAATTTTCCAAATATTGATATTTCGGCTGTTGGAGTGATTTTGAGTATACGTATAGGGTTTCAAAACGTACACCGTGTAGGCTTTCTATTAAATTTATAAGAACATTAGTTTTTCCACAGTTGGAAGGGCCGCAAATAATACTACGTATAGTAATTGGGAGTATGTCTCCGTGCCTACGTACTTCTTTTTTCGCCATTAGTCGACTGTCAAAATTCGTGACATTAATTACCGACGCTTGTCGCACGAACCGCATGTTTTCTGTTCCAAACTTCAAATCCGATTCATTGAAAAAATGATGATGAGGGGCTATTTATAGGAGTAAGCCAAATCGAAATAGCTCAGTATGGAAAATGTTGTTCAATCTGTCGGACCATTACGATGTTCTTAAAGTAACGCCCGAGAATTTACGATTTATTTCAAAAACAGTTTTACTAGAAAACTTTGGTAACTACGTGCAAATATTGTGGGATAGGCTTCCAGAACATTTGAAGTCTGATTCAGAAGTTCAGCAATATCGTCGATGCACACAGCATTGGAATCAACCGTGGCAGCAGACACACATTGATGGTCCAACACCCTTCATAAAAAATTGTATCGAATGTCGAGGAGAAAAGGCTGTGGGCTATTGAACAAGGCAATAAACGCCCTTCCCTTTGAGCTACATCTTCCCGGCTATCAATTTTGTGGGCCAGGGACTCATTTAGAAACTCGATTAGCCAAAGGCGACCGAGTATCAATCCATTAGATGCTGCATGTCGCGAACATGATATAGCTTACTCACGAAGCAATCACTTGGGAAAAAGACACGTTGCAGACAAAATTCTGGCGAAAAAAGCACGTAAACGTATTACGGCGACAGATTCCACTCTCGGAGAGAAAGCAGCTGCCACAACTGTTTGGGCTGCGATGAAAGCTAAAACAAAATTGGACATGGGGTTGAAGATAAAAAAGACGGCAGCAAAGAAAAAGGCCTCGAAAAAACGAGTGCTCCCGATAGCGAAGCGTGGTGGGATATTGCCATTGTTACCGTTGTTGGCAGTTCTTAGCTCATTGGCCGGTGGGGCAGCAGGAATCGCAAAGGCGGTGAATGATGGCAAAGCGGCGCAGCGACAGCTCGAAGAAATGCAACGCCATAATCTTGCCATGGAAGGCCGTGGACTTTATCTAAATCCATACAAACGTGGAAGCGGATGCTCAGAGAAAAAAAAAACATCCATTAAAAATTCCTTCCGGTATTACAACTAATGTACAATTGGAAGAGCTGGCAAAACAAATGCACATTCCATTTTTTAGAGGCGTTTTTATGCGCAATAATTTGCCGATAAGCGGTATACAACGATGTGAGAGCGGTATTAGCAATTTGGATGACTCAGATGGCCCTGGTACTCATTGGGTTGCATATGCAAAGAGGGGAAATCACGTAATGTATTTTGACAGTTTCGAAAATCTCCGACCCCCCAAGGAATTGGTGCAATATTTCGGCCCTAGTGCGAGAATCGAATACAATTACACATCTTATCAAAATTATAATCAAAGCATTTGCGGACAATTGTGTCTACGATTTCTTCAAACAGTTGACAATCTATATGAATTTAAGGAGTGACAATGCCATATCATATCTCAGTATTCGTTGAACCATGTCACAAACACTTACATTGACCGGCAAGAGCAACGTGCTTACTGCAAATTATTTTCCAGTAATAGATCTGAGTGATGGCGAATATGAGCTTGGTCTTACGGACTTTGAAACATATTATACTATACCAAACGTGAATTCTTCGAACAATAAATTTTACTTTGATAACGATGATAAGGAAATTACAATTCCCGAAGGATCGTACGAATTGTATGCTATAAATGAGTATCTGAAACATGAAATTTTACGGAAAAAAGTTCATCTGGCGATGAGTTTTATAACAACGGTGTTGGGATAAATGAAAATGATCTTGAAAAAAATGATGAATATCCACTAGTGCTTCGCGCTAATCATAATCCATTGAAGAGTGAAGTCAAATGCTCCTACAGAATAAATTTCAGTAAACCAGATAATGTAGGATCATGGCTGGGATACTCATCCCGTTGAATATTGGAACTGCGAAAATGGCAGGAATCTGATGTACCGATAAAAATAATTAATGTAAACATTATCCGCATCGAATGCAATATAACTACTGGCGCTTATAGCAATAGTAAGCGGGTACACACGATACATGAATTTTCGCCGAGCGTGCCACCAGGATATAAAATCTCGGAAACGCCAGCACAAATCATTTACCTCCCGATCGTCGTGCGAAGCATTACTGATCTAACGATAGGTGTTGTGGATCAAGAAGGTCGATCACTTGATTTTCGCGAAGAGGAAATTACAGTGAGATTGCATATCCTGGCCAAAAATCCCCTCCCCGGGGAAAAAACCTTGGACAAGTACATTTGTTGACCCCTGTTTCCATTTGTTTTCACAGAAAAAAACTACCCAAAAAAGTACAAAATTTTTAAAAATTTGGCAAGATTGAGATAGAAAAAAGAAGATTGTTTCTATAAAATAACTATACTCCAAATGACAAATAGAAATGAAAAACTTCACATATTTTATCGAGATCCCAAGAAAAAAATCAACAATGCCCATTGTGAGTGTCTGGTAAAAAACAGAGTCTACAAGTAAATGATCAATTTGCGCATAAAAAAAATAATTACTTTACAAAAACAGAAATGGAAAAGCCAATGATTTACGTTCAGCACTAAAATTTATAATATCATTAATAGGACAAGTATTTTATTGTCGCTTGAGGATGGAGTATTTAAAAAAAAGCAAAAATTAGTTGGTTATTGGAAAAAGTCACCAATGTACAAAAATAAAAATCGGTCAAAAGAACAGAGTCCAGAAAAAAAAATCAGGATGAAAAAAAAACTTGAAGAAAAAAATTTCAAACGAAAAAAATTAGATTGAAAAAAAAATTTCGGCCGAAGTACTTGGCGAGTTTATAACACATACAACATTACGTGAAATACATTACGTGATCCAAGCTAAGCAAAAAAACTCGCCAAGTACTTCGGCCGAAATTTTTTTTTCAATCTAATTTTTTTCGTTTGAAATTTTTTTCTTCAAGTTTTTTTTTCATCCTGATTTTTTTTCTGGACTCTGTTCTTTTGACCGATTTTTATTTTTGTACATTGGTGACTTTTTTCAATAACCAACTAATTTTTGCTTTTTTTTAAATACTCCATCCTCAAGCGACAATAAAATACTTGTCCTATTATTGATATTATAAATTTTAGTGCTGAACGTAAATCATTGGCTTTTCCATTTCTGTTTTTGTAAAGTAATTATTTTTTTTATGCGCAAATTGATCATTTACTTGTAGACTCTGTTTTTTACCAGACACTCACAATGAGCATTGTTGCTTTTTTTCTTGGGATCTCGATAAAATATGTGAAGTTTTTCATTTCTATTTGTCATTTGGAGTATAGTTATTTTATAGAAACAATCTTCTTTTTCCTATCTCAATCTTGCCAAATTTTTAAAAATTTTGTACTTTTTTGGGTAGTTTTTTTCTGTGAAAACAAATGGAAACAGGGGTCAACAAATGTACTTGTCCAAGGTTTTTTCCCCGGGGAGAGGATTTTTGGCCAGGATTGAATATTGTCCACTGACTAATGTAGTCCGTAAAATTGTTTAGGTCATATATTTCTCCCAAATGACTATAAAAAATGAGACAAATAATATAAAGGTCGAGATTCTTTATGATCGACCGCAGTCATCGATATACTCTTGTGAACGAATTTTGTTTGGTTGCTATTGTTATTACCATGGTTGTGCCAACATTTGTCGATTTACAAGGATTTGTTATTGGTAAAAACTTTACCGTAAAAGAAGCCGCTGTATTACGGGAAGGAGATATACTTTCCCATTACATATTCTGTAATCCTATACCATGGCGAACGCTCACAAAGTCTGAGAGATGTCAAGCTTCTTGGACAATTCGGAATCATCATGGACTAAGATGGGAGAACGGGAACGTTCCATACAGCATGGCTGAACACTTAATCAGGGTGTCAATTATGGGTCCTACAGATCATGAGACGCATTCTATCGTGTACGTGAAAGGACATGAAGAACGAGAATGGTTGACCGAAATACTTGATCATGATGCGGAAAATATAATTATTGAAACCCTAGATGATGAATATGATGATAATGAATATTTAAACAAATTAAATGTTAATTATACTCTACGTTGTGAAAAGCATATGAAACATTGTGCATTAAAAAATGTATTTAAAATATTCAATTGGTGGTCGAATCATAACAATAATTCATCCAAATAAAAACCACATATTACAATACATATTGTCTTTTTTATCTTATCCTTTTTCTTCCATCCATATTCTAACGTTCATATCCGACCATGTAATTATGGCGAATATTTGATTTTAGTAAGTTGAGCGAAACGCTGCTCTCTAATTACAAAAAATGTAGAAAATATTGGTATCAGTTATTTAGATGTTCAATATAAATATGTTTAAAGTGGTTCGTTAGATGTATGCTAGACGCTCAAAATGGTTTGTTAGATGTATGATGGATGTTCGAAGTGATTCGATAGATGTATAATAGATGTTTAAGTGGTTCGTTAGATGACGATAGATGTTCAAAACGGTTCGATAGATGTATGATAGATGTTCGAAGTGGTTCGTTAGATGTACGATAGACATTCAAGGTTGTTCTATGGATGTTCAATATACGTTCAAAGTGGTCCATCAGATGTACGATGCATGTTCGAAGTGGTTCGACAGATGTACGATAGACGTTCAATGTTGGTTCATTAGATGTAGCATAGACGTTCAAAGTGGTTCGATGGATGTTCAATATACGTTCAAAGTGGTTCATCAGATTTACGATGGATGTTCGAAGTGGTTCGACAGATGTACGATAGACGTTCAAAGTGGTTCATTAGACGTTCAAAGTGGTTCATTAGATGTATGATAGATGTTCAAAGTAGTTCGATGGATGTTCAATATACGTTCATAGTGGTTCATCAGATGTACGATGGATGTTCGAAGTGGTTCGACAGATGTACGAAAGACGTTCAAAGTGGTTCACTAGATGTACGATAGACGTTCAAAGTGGTTCGATAGATGTTCAATATACGTTCAAAGTGCTTCATCAGATGTACGATGGATTTTCGAAGTGGTTCGACAGATGTACGATAGACGTTCAAAGTGGTTCGATGGATGTTCAACATACGTTCAAAGTGGTTCATCAGATGTATGGTAGATGTTCTAGATCGTTCGTTAGATGTACGATAGACGTTCAAAATTGTTCGATGAATGTATAATAGATGTTCAAAGTGGTTCGATAGATGTATGATGGATGTTTGAAGTGATTCGACAGACATTGCCATGTGTATAATAGTGAGTCATTTACGCATGAATCGAAATTTTCTCGGAGGTGTCAGGTTTGAGGATTTTTGGGGACTGTCTTTTTCTTATAGTTTGATCCGTTTATAATCATATATATATAACGGAAAATGCATGAACCAAAAGAGTAACTAAGTATCTGCTCTCTCTCTTTCCCTCTTTTTATAGTGTTGCAGATGCAATGTATGCACACGTATGCATGTGCGCGCGTGTGTATGTGAGTTCCTATCGCTGCCGGCTAACTCGCCACAGACATATTATAATAAAATCATCTTTATTTTTGTGTTATTGCAATATTGTACCAGAGACACCGGTGATTGCTCCGTTTTATAAACATAGTATCACCTTACATGTCACGTTCTGCAGCTATGAGCTGGGCGAACGATGTTCGTAATATTTCGATAAAATAATCGTCTTATTATTCGCTTAAAAATATAAAATGTAGTCGCTTCAAAAATCCTATAAAAATCCTAATTTATTTGAAATCTAGACAGATAGGATAATCATATATATATATATTGTAACGACTTTTTTCCGGAAATCGAACAAAATACCTCACTCCCGATAACTCTGGGCGCCAGTTTAAGATATTTCTTAAACAAATTTTATTCGAATTTATCGAGAACAAGATTTTTAGATTCTCCCGGTCGTAGCTGTAAGTGTGAATCAAGGTGGTACAGGAGCGAGGTCAGACACTTGCACAAAATAAGTTCACATTACTAAGTCGATATCCGGAATTACAATAGAAATTTTATTTTAAAACAATACATGAAAAATGAGATTATAAATGGAGTTTTTGTATTATTTTCCGGAAAAATATTTAGTATAAAGTTAATTCTCTCTACATAAATTATACCATAATCCATCTATTCTTGTCGGTAATTAAATTATATAATATTTTTAATTTCTTTCCATTTTCATTTATTAACCGTCAATAAAAAATCGCAACAAATAAATAATATTATCAAGAATTAATCGACAAATTATACAATAGAAATTCGGAGAGCCACGCTCTACGAATTTCTTTTCCTTCAAAAAGATTAACTCTTGATAAATTTAATACGTAATTTTCTTATAATTAAGGACTCTCGTTGAACGAATAAATATCAAGTTTGAATTCCTCTCGGCAATTCTAAAATTCTACAACGGAACGTACGGCAGATTTTATACCGCGATTAAACGTATCATACAACAAATTCATATCAAGCGCGAACGTACCCCGAAACAATATCGCTCTTTTTAACTTCAATAATTCGTCACAATATTCACGTCAATTTTTAGAACTCTTTCAATACAACAGAATCACACAAAACGATATTAAAAGCGAGACGACGGCTCACCGCTACAGTTTCAGAAGTAAGAAATCTGGAAAAAGACCACGGATGTTTCTTCTCGATAATTCCGGCTACGTCGGTTTCTTGTACAGGGTTGGTGATGGCTCGATAGAAAACGTCAGGCTCCGTTGAAGTTCAATACGAAAAAGTCCCCGATCAATTATGGAGACGCGCTTTTATAAAGTTTGGGTCCTAACCCCCCACCCTTCGCCTACTCTTAGAATCTAGAATTTTCTCGAACGTTCTCGAAATTCACCCCTTTTCTTTCTCGCAAATTCGAATTTTCAGTTACGGGGCGATGACGATAATTGTTTCGTGAGAGCCGAGACTTCTCGAAGATTCCCGATGCTGATAGACGCACCTCCTGAGATTAGACAGCTCCGGGTGAGGGCTTTGAGCTAGCGACCCCTCTCTCGATACGATTCTCGCGTTCCATCGATGACAACTCCGACTGACCTTGACGACCTATGCCTTTCCTTCACAGACGATACGACGATACGACGACCAGAATATTCTCGATGTTTTTCCTCGCTCTTTCTCTCGATGTCTCGTGACCGTCGCTCGCTCGTATAAAATAAAATAATCAAAAATAAAATTAATATCAGGAAATACGCTCGCATTTGACTCTTTTATTATGTTCTCGAGAGGAATTCGTCTTCGAACCCGATGTTTCCCGTCGTGCCGTGCCAATATCTGGACTCTCAGTGGCATGGGCAAAATTACCACGTCACAATATATATATATATATATATATATATATATTGGAAAATGCATGAACTAAAAGGGTAACAAGTATCTATATTGCTCTCTCTCTCCCTCTTTACAGGTATATATTATCGAGCTCTCCTTTTTGTGCGGATCTTCGTAAGACTGTAAGCTAACTATATCGCTCTCTCGCTCTGTACATATGGCTCTTCTCTTTCTTTGCCACGCGTGGATTGAGAAGAAATAATGGTATCGCAGATGCACCGTATGCACACGTATGCATGTGCGCGCGTGTGTATGTGAGTGCCTACCACGGCCGGCTAACTCGCCACAGGTCTACGCGCGTGACGTCATCCGTTTGGTGGTGACCAACTCCATGGCGATTGCCGGGAGGGGGCGAGGGTCAGCTCGAGACAGCCACACCCCCCCCCCCCCCGATTTCCCCTCCTTTGGCGACATGGTGGGGGAAATTTCCCCTCTCGGCTTGGGTTAGAATCCCCACAGCTCTACTACTATCGGGCACGAGTTAATGTACTTTTCGCCACACGCACAACTCAAACACACTTTAAAACCCAAGCCTCGCTCTCCATATTTAGAAAATGAAATTTCTCCATTGCAAACTTTACACTTCAAGTAGTTTGACAACGTTGAAAACACGAGAAGAAAGCTTATGATACTGTAACCGGCAGCTGGATCCGTGTGTACGTCGAAACTCTGATCCTCCGAAGTTGCCACTTTTTCAGCTGATTTGCTTGCAAAATCTGCAATTTTATCCGAGTGTTGATTCCCTGAAAACTTCGGCTTCCTGGTTCTTCCTGGATGAGCTTCGTTCTTTTTACCCAACGAACGATCGTGTCGCCTTGCCAGAATTTAATCCTGACATTACGAACACTGACGCTCGAGCATGGATTTCGACAGCAGATATATGCATGACAGATCGTCCACTCCAGAGTGGAGCGTTGATGATCGCGCTCGCCCGAGCCTTAAAAGGACAAGCTTCAATCTGGTGATAACCAGATTCAAAATTTCAAAATTTCTTTAAAATCATTCCATATTATTCCCGGAAATGAGACTTACTATCGTAAGTCTCATTTCCGGGAATAATATGGAATGATTTTAAAGAAATTTTGAAAGCACGGTATGATTATCCCGAAATACCAGCAGCCTTTCTAATTAATTTACAAAATGGTACATCTACCGAACACGGAGAGAATTTTATACGAAAAATTACTATGTTTACATTGCAGCGTGGTACCATGTCGACCATTGTGAAGAAATTTGCTATGTCTTTCTATTCAAAACATAGTAAATTTTGCTCAAAAGCGACGACATGGTTCCACGACACAATGTGAACATAGTAATTTTTCGCGTAAAATTCTCTCCGTGAAGGCGAGTGCCTCGCGGCTTACGCTGCTTCGTTGATGACGTCTTTAATCTCTCGTTGGAAGAATTTGTCGAACGAACAAATTGCTGTTTCCACCGTCTTAGCTCACATCTCTCAATTAGAACTACGAGTTCAACGACTTGCTTATACAATGGAAATCGAAACAAGAAATAAATTGCAACAAGAATTGAAAGCAATATCGTTTCTCAAAAGAAAAGTTTCAACATCATCAAATGATCAAGAAAGATTTGAAAACAAACATTACAAGACGATACCGACAACCTCCGTCATCAAATGCTATAGTTGAGATTTTGAAAAAATTGAGATTTTTTTCACGTGTTTCCACTGTAATCCCGGGTGGTTTGGACTCCACCTTTATAAAAATCATGTCCAGACCTCGCTGTGATGCCTGAGCGGTCGGTGTACGGCTTCGGGTGCCTCCCGTGGACGGTTCTCATCGTACGGATGGTGGCCCCCTAGCCGTGTACTGGCTAGCTCATTGCATTACAGCTGAGGAGGTACCTTTCTTAAGCGCCTCTGGTAGCTGTGCTTGAGCATGCTCGCATTGCTACCCGGGGAAATTAGGTAGGTACCGGCTGTATCGGCAAGGTTTTCTGCAGTTTCCCTTCGCCCTCGGCAAATGCGATACAGTTGGGGATAAGTCGGCTCCAGCCGCACAGGGGGGTGTCTTTGGAAAAAGAGGGGCAATCTAAAAAGGGGAGAACCCTGGGCAATGGCAAAATACAATAAAAAAAAATAGATATGGCTAGTAGATTTCATCAAATTCCTGTTCATCCGGACTCGATTGAACGTACGGCGTTTATAACACTAAATGGACAATTTGAGTATCTCACAATGCCGTTTGGACTTAAAAGCGCACCTTCAGTATTTCAACGAGCTGTTAATCAAACATTAGGAGAACTAGTCAATACTTTTGTGGTAGTATATATGGACGATATTCTTATAGTGGGAACCACTATTGACGAAGCTTTAGATAGACTAAGTCAAGTCCTTGATGTTTTAACCAAAGCAGGTTTTTCATTGAAAAAAAAAAATGTTCGTTCCTAAAACAAAAAGTCGAGTATCTCGGTTATGAAGCGGAGTCATGGTGAAATTAGACCTAATCAAAAGAAAATAGAAGCACTAGTAGCTTTACCTCCACCTCAAATTGTGACTCAGTTACGCCAATTTATTGGTTTAGCATCGTATTTTCGTCAATTTGTTCCTCAATTTTCTCAAATCATGACCCCTTTATACGCATTGACAGCAGTCGCAAAAGGAAATCTTGATTGGAAACATTCGCATGAAGTTATCAGAGAAAAGATCACATCAATCGTTACTAATGAACCGGTTTTTATGATTTTCGATTCTAATTGTCCTATCGAATTGCATACCGATGCTAGTTCCATAGGTTATGCCGCGATTTTAATGCAGAAAAAGAACAAGAAATTACACGTGATCGCTTATTTCAGTAAACGAACAACAGTAGCTGAATCAAAGTACCATTCGTACGAATTAGAAACTCTGGCGGTTGTAAATGCAACAAAGCATTTCCGTCATTATTTGCATGGACGTCAATTTACTGTAGTTACAGATTATAATTCATTGCAATCATCGCGTAAAAAGATAGATCTCACCCCTAGAGTTCATCGATGGTGGGCTTTTCTAGAGGCGTTCAATTTTGAAATAATTCATAGAGATGGAAAACAAATGAGTCACGCTGACTTTTTTTTTTAGAAATCCTCTACCTGCTCCATCCAATCAAACTTTCGAAAATGCTGCAAATTAAAATTTGCAAATTGCTTCCTCAAGATGGTCAAGATGCACGGTGCTCAAGATGCACGGTGCTCAAGATGCACGGTGCTCAAGATGCACGATGCTCTAGATGCACGATGCTTAAAGCTTACTCTATGAGGTGCTATATTTTTCATTTTGGCTTCCTCATAGAGGAAGCTTTCAGCATTGTTCTAAAAGCTTGAGAAAGCAATTTGTTACTTTTTTTTTTTTAAATAAAATTTTAACTTATTTATCGACTTTTAACTTTTCCAAATTTCCAAAACCTATATCAGCTCTATGATTTTTTTTCTAAATTTAAGGGGACCGTATGGTCTAGAAATTTGAAAAAATCGATTTTTTTTTTTTTCGATATGTCGAAAGTATAGTATCTCAAGAATATACTGTGAAATTTTCATGCGGAAATTCTCAATATTACAGCTTCTACAGCCCATAACGCAGGTAGAGAGCGGTCCGCGACACGAAAACGTTCAAAGCCTTATTGGACACAAAGCCTTACGGGGATGATTTTTTAGTTTGCAAAAAAGAATGTGTTTTGCATGTTAAAAAACGTTTGTACAAACGTGCTGTTGATGCGAAAAAAAAACATGCACAAATAAAGAAGGCAACAAAGAAATTGACAGAAAAAGAAGAGGGAAAAAAGACACAGCGGAAATCGATAAATAAAACACCGAAGCGTCAACAATTGACGAATAAATTATTGCAAGAGCTGTCAACTTATTACGGTCTAGCAATTAGACGTAATTCAGATTCGACTGAAGGGATGAGAAGTGAAATATGGGCAGCATATTATCACAAAATTTCAACAGATGAAAATCCGCAACACTCGTACTGTCCTCCAGGTTCCGAATCGTGGTGCAAGTGGCGTCAAAGTGAGGCTGCAGGTACTTTAGACACCTACGAGCACCCACCTGCTCTGTGCGATGAAGCACAAGAGATATTAAAACCAATTTATGAAGAATTGACAGCAGAGACTTTATTGGAAAGGTGTATTGGCAGTAATACGCAGAACAATAACGAAAGTTTCAATGCTTGCGTGTGGCACCTTGCGCCGAAACATCTGTTTGCCGGAAAAAAAATCATTGATATTGCCACTCACATTTCCGCTTGCATATTCAATGAAGGATTTGCATCCCTATTGAAAATAATGGAGACCATGGGCATAACAATCGGGCCACAAGCGGAGCAACTAGCGCAAAACCGAGACGAGCTGCGAGTATCGAGCGCCAACCGTAGGAGCACGGACAACTCCAAAGAGGCTCGGACAGCTCGAAGAAATGAAAGGAGTGAGGAAATCTTGAATTATGAACGTTCCGAAGGAATCCTATATGATGCCGGAATCGCGGATTAACTGTAAGTATTCAAAATTTGCTCAATTTTTGAAAATATCTGTACCTCAAACTTTAAACTCATTTATCTCGAAACGACTTTTTTCGGCACTGCGCAGGTGAAAACAAAAAAACTATTCAACCGAATCACTTGAAATTTGGATATGTTGTTCACAACATGTATGGCTATCGTCGGAACTACAATCATAATTTTATTTAAATAATTTCTTATTGTTTATACTAAAAAACTAGTGAAAAAAAAACCCGATTTTACGAATTTTTTTTCAAAAGCGCGCCATTTTGTCAATTTTTAATTTTTTCGATTTGTTCTAGTCCCGACCATAACTGCACTCTTTCTGATTAAGAATCTTCTTGAATTTTGTGTTTCAGATGAGTAGAAGTCTCGGATCGATCTTCACCGTCCGGGTCGGATTTTTCGAGAGGGTCGTCTTCAATGCCAATTATATGATAATAAACACTGTTTTTAAAATTAAAAAAAAAATTTTTTGTATACTTAATAAAGGTAGTAATAAACCCGAAAAGTTAAAACATCGATTTTTAAATTTTTTAAGGCAAAAAAAAAATCGTGAAAATAGGTGAAATTTTCGTGCTCTAGACCATACGGTCCCCTTAACTTTCAATTTGCATCGTTGAAAGTTATTTTTCTAAAAATAACTTTCAATTTTCATCGTTTTTTCTATTTACATTTAAATTAAATAATTCCGACAACTTTGCTGGAAAGTATAGAGGAAGTACAGACTTATACACAATATCTTACAAAATTTGCAAAAATTAAAGCGGTTAGACGATTTTTCGAAAAACTCAGATTTTCGTAAAATTCGAAAAATCATAAAATTTAAACCGCTCAACCGATATTTCCCAAATTTAATACCAACCTTCCTATTATGATAATCTATTTATAAAAAAAAAAATTAATAATAAATCTTAAAATTTTCGGAAGTTAGAGCGTCGACACCCTTTTTTTGAAAATTTCAAAACGTCGTAGGATTCGTATTTTTTTTGAAATTTTGACAAAATTATCAGAGAATGAAGAGCTTGTATAGATTAACATCTGTGAAAACGGGAGCCCAGTATCTCAAATCGTTTTCGAGTTATAAGCGTTTAAATTTTGCAGTGCCATAACATACACACACACACACATACACACATCCTGACATTTTTTCTAGATATGATTTTTCGATGTTTTGGGACATTTTGAGCACATTGACATTGAAAACTAAAAAAAAAAAAATTTCACCGTCACATAGCTTCCTCTATGAGGAAGCAAAAAGTTATAGAAAAATGGATAGATATTAATACTCTTTCGAAAAACTGGTTACTAGCAGAACAACAACGTGATGACGAAATTACACAATTAATAAACGATTTAAACGATAAAAAGGTTAGTGAAGAAGTTGCTAAAACATATGAGCTACGCTCAGGAATTTTACATCGTAAAATCCAAAGAAATGGTAGGACACGATGCTTACCCATCGTACCTAAATCATAAAAATGGTCAGTTATTAATAGTATTCATGAGGGTTTAATGCATCTTGGCTGGGAAAAAAATGCTCGAAAAAATTTATGAACCATATTGGTTTGAAAATATGTATAAATATGTTCGAAAATTCATCGATAATTGTGTTCCATGTAAAATATCGAAATCATACTCGGGAAAAATTGAAGCTGAGTTGCATCCTATTCCAAAAATCCCAATTCCTTGGCACACTGTGCATATTGATGTTTCAGGCAAGCTGAACGGGAAAAATGACAGGAAAGAGTACATTTTTGTTTTAATCGATGCTTTCACGAAGTACGTGTTTTTAAATCATGCATTACACATTGATACGGTTAGCATTATCAGAGCGTTGACAATGAGTATCTCAATGTTTGGTACACCAACACGTATCATTGCTGATCAGGGCCGTTGTTTTGCGAGCGCAGGATTTCGTGAATTTTGTAATACTCACAATATAAGCTTACATCTAATTGATACAGGTAGTGCTCCTGCTAATGTACAGGTAGAACGAGTTATGGGAACTTTAAAAAATATGCTAACAACTGTAGAAACGAGTAAAGATCATTCTTGGCAAGATGCTCTCTCTGACATACAGTTGGCACTCAATTGTACAATTAACCGAGTCACTAAATCTAGTCCATTGGAATTAATAATTGGTAAAGTTGCTAGACCATTGAATTTGATGTTGTCTGATATTGAAGAATCAGAAATTGATCGATTAAACGAACTTATCTGTAAGTGAAGTTCAATCGTAATTGTATGTAGGGCCTCTTCCGAAGAGATCACTTGGTAGTCCTCCACACTGTGCCGATATTACCACCTATTCAAAGTTAAAAAACGAGACAGTGGCTCCCTCGCGCCCTCGCGGCAGCCACTTTCGGGTACTAGCCTCATTATTCTAAGGCTGTCGTAACGTGTATGGGGCTGATTTTAATCAGGTACGGGAAGAAAGGAAAATTATATTTTACAGGGGGACTGATCTCTTCGGAAGAGGCCCTACATACAATTACGATTGAACTTCACTTACAGGTAAGTTCGTTTAATCGATCAATTATATTTCGTGCCTCTTCCTCGAGATCACTTGGTAGATGTTCAAAGTTACGTTACGACTCAACTCGTATCCTGCTCCAGTTATCATATTTCACGCTCCAATCGAAGATTTGTCTTGGTTAGCTCTTGGCGTGAACAAAATTTTATTTTTATTTTTAATTGTTTTTTGTTGCTAGAAAACAAAACAGTGTTTACACATAACGATGTTGAACTTACAGAACTCTTATAAACTTAATATAGCTTTGGCAAATGCCGTTTGTTCTTCTACGATATAAAGATCATAAAACTTCGCGAAGGTCTTAGACTCTTTGGTCCAGCCTGCCGTTGCTCTGATGGTGTCTATATTGACTCCCACGCGTTTTGCCGCAGATATTGAGGCGTGACGGATGCTGTATGCCCCAAAACGGTCAGTATCGATCCCGCTCTCTTTTAAAACTTTTTTGATCCATTTACTTAGGGTTTGCGTGCCCACTGCCCTATGCGGTTTTTTGAATGATACAAAAAGAGTTTCGATATCTCCGCGAATTTCCTGTGTGGATTTTAAGTAGTTGAGTAACGTTTGAGCAGCGCAGATCTCTTTCTTCTCGAAAAACGGCAGGATCAGTATAGGCTGTTTTCTCTTTGGGCCAGAAGTTTTAATCTGGGCAGGTATCTTAATTTCTATTTTTTCTTCTGATAGAGCTATCTCATTAATATTAATCAACGACAATGTCTGTATTCGATGCCCCGTCACTAAAGCTAGCAGCGCCGCTAGTTTGATTGAGAGCTGCTCTAGTGTGATACTGTTGTTGGGTGTCCACGTGGCGAGAAGTTGGAGTACAACTTTCGGGTCCCATGTAGCATTATATTTGGGCAATTGTGGGCGAAGCTTGTAAACGCCTTTGCATATTCTTTTGATCCCTGGATCCTCTGCGATACTCGGGCCAAATACGAATGCCAGAGCCGATCTATAGCAGTTGATCGTAGTATAAGATGCTCCGTTGAGAAATTCTTCAGCGAGGAAGTCTTGAAGTTCCGTGAAGTTTATCAACAAGGGGTCCAAACCTTTTCGAGCACAAAACTGACGCCATTTTCTATTGAACATTCGTACTGCCTCAGCATTGATTCGGTGACTGAAGTCAAGGCGATTGTTGCTGCTTTCTCAGATAATTCCCTCTTTGTTAGCGCCTTTTTGATAAAATCCCTGCTAGCAGCGACAACTGTGGCCACAGTGGATGGGGTTCCCTGTTAGAAGAGCGCAGTAAATCAATGTCCGATTCAAATCTTAAGGGTTTCGATTCCGTCATGCTCATAAATAACGGATACCAGGATTGCGATGGCCAGTCTGGCACTACTAGGATTCCCCGTGAATTTTCCTGACCAATTTTCCTTAATGCTCTTAAAATCACCGAAAAAGGAGGAAATGCATAAAAGAAGTAACGTGCCCAATCAACCGTAAATGCGTCGACTGCGATCGACCCCGGATATTTTTTCCATGAAATGTAAGTGTTACATTTTTTGTTAATTCAACTAGCGAATAAATCTATATCCGGATTGCCCAATACTTTTTGAATTTTTTGAAAAGCTCTTTCTGATAACGCGTATTCCGTTTCAGGCTCCAGTCGTCTAGATTCAAAATCTGCCTCAGAGTTACTTTTTGACTGAATATACGATGCGAAGAGCCAAATGTTGCGGCGTTCGAACCATATCCACATCTTTCTCGTAGCTTCGTTCAATTTCTTACTGCCCATACCACCCATATGATTGATGTATGAAATCGCTGTTGTATTGTCAATCCTTAACAGGATATTGCAGTCGCTCAAGTTCTTGGCGAAACTTTTCAGTGCGAGAAAGACAGCAAGCAACTCCAGATAATTTATGTGAAATTTACGTTCCTCCTGAGACCAAAAGCCGTGGATTTTTTTCTCTTGGCAATACGCCCCCGACCCCATTAATGATGAATCAGAAAATATTTCCAAAGAAAATTTAGAATTGCGTATTGGCTTAACAATCTTAAATATATTGTCTTTCCACCATTCAAAATCGGCGTTTAGCTCGGGGTTTATTTCGATAACGGCTTCGTAATTGTCATGACACTTCTCTAGTGCTCTAACTTTTTCCCTTTCAAAATTCTTTACATATACCCAACCATATGTCGCTGCCTGGCAACAAAAACCAAGAGATCCAATGAATGAAGCAAATTCCCGAATTTTACATGTTCTGATCCCTTGAAATCTACGGATTAGACTTGATATGCTTGCTCGTTTATCCGTAGGCAATTCGATTTGCATTTTCTCGGAATTCAGACCCACGCCTAGAAAAATACATTTTTGCGATGGGGACAATTTGCTTTTCCCATAATTAATAACGAAGCCAAGACTTTCTAAAAGTGAGATTGTTTGCTCCGCGTTGTTCAAACAATCTGTGGCCGAGTTGCCAAACAGTAACATATCGCCGAGATAGATAACTGACATAAGCCTTCTTTTTCTTAGAAGTGTGACAATAGGTCTCATTAATTTCGTAAACATTAACGGAGCGCAGTTTAAGCCAAATGGTAAAACCGTGAACTCAAATAGTTGACCTTGAAATAGAAAGCGTAAGTACTTCCTATGTTCATTCGTAATAGGCACGAGGTAGTACGCGTCTTTAAGGTCTATCGTTACCATGTAGAATCCGCGATACATAAGCCTCTGTGCCGTCCTGCCATCTTCCATCTTAAAATGCGCTGTGTCTGTAAACTCATTAAGAGGTTTAAGGTTTAATATTAGACGATTGGAGCCATCAGATTTAAGCGTCAAGAAAATTCTCGATATAAATTGTTCGTCATTAGCCTCACATTTACGAATTGCTCCTTTTTGTAATAATTTATTTATTTGTTCCGTAATGGCGTCAATTTCGTTATTCGACCACGACGGTTCGCAAGGTGGTCGATTTTGACGAATTTCAGTTCTGAATGGTATTTTAAAACCTGTGATGGTGTTTAAAATAAACCCATCGGATGTGACTGTTTTCCAGTTTTCAAAAAAAAACTTCAGTCTACGAGCCAAAATACTCACCTCCACTAACTGCGTTTCTTGTGTGTTCTGCTGTTCGCTGAGTACGACCTGCGAGGAGAGGGCTGGTGCTGCTTGTACTGCCCGCCCCACGACTTCCTCTGTGGTGGTCGTGATTGTACGTATTTCCTGTTCGTCTACTGAAGCGGGCCCTTCGTGTTTTTTAACACGTGTTTGATAGCAGTCTTTTCCGGTAGTTTTAATTCTTTGGTTGACTTCTCGAGGAGTTTTGCCGCCTTCACTTGCTCTTCGAGCTGTTTACCGAAAAGAAATTCATCCACTTCCGCAGTCTTGAGCGTTTCCTTCAATGAAGCCCGGATGTTGGCCATAATCAATGAGCGTCGTGTTAGGGTTTCATCTCTTTGTAAATCGACGAGGATTCTGCAGCTGTCGCTTATTTTTTCGATTAGCTCAATCGATTTCACTTATTCTTTATTCAAAAATCGAGATAGGATCGACCCCAACACTGCTAAACAAACCGCGACCTTCTCCTGCTTTTCAACAACCCGATTATCTCGGTTAGCAACCGACTCATGTACGGAAGCTTTTAACACTAAGTTGAGTTTTGGCGCTTCTATGAATGCGACATTGGCCGGTTGGGAATGTTTGCTTAAGGGGGGAGGTCTAGTTAGAACTTAAAAAAAAGGCCTTTTTCCGATTTTTTTGGCCAAACGATAAAATAATTTACAACAAAAGTTCTTCCGTTTAAAAGATATATATTTAAACTAGACATTACAATTTTTTTAAAGAAATATATTTCAAAATAAGCCGGTATGAATCAATGGCCGAGAGCGCTGCAAAAAAAACAGGTTTTGCGGTGATCACTCTCGCGCTGCAACGGATTATCTGAAACCAACAAAACAGGGGGGGATCTTTAGTTAATTATATAATGCTCCGGATGAACGAAGGGTTTTGAAAAATTTCCATTTTTCACAAAATGGCGGACGTTGAAAGTCAAAAGTGTTGTTTTGACCAAAATTTCACTTACATTTTTGACTATAAAAAAAAATAATTGTCCAAAAAAAAATCATTCATTCATCCGGAGGACAACTATGTATAGAAGAAGTGATATAAATTTCAACCCGATCGATAAAGCCGTTCTCGAGTTACAGTGATCACCGACTTCGAAAACATGGTTTCGAGAAAAACGTGTTTAAAGTTTTGAGTACGATTTGCATGCAGATACAATTTTTTTTTTTGTAACTTACATAGAGTCGTCTATTCCTGGGCTATATACTTCGCCTTCCTGCGCTTTATTGACTGCATCTGAAGCAATTTTCAGCTGCCGCCAAGCTACCCTCGCCTCTCGAGTGTTTTCTTCCAGGGATCGCCGGTTAGCTTTGTTGACTCGAATAGCTATGTTGACTGTGGTCGCAACTTGATCCCCATAGCATCAAAGACTGCTAGCAAACCGTATGTACCCTCGTTAAAAGTGCAGGTAG
>OZ022416.1:13834601-13970042 GCA_963989365.1 Rhimphoctona megacephalus
CATAAGTCAACATTAATCTACCATAAATTTTGGTCTTAACTAGTAAAGTAAGCACAGCTAATTTGGAATCACAACATGCGGATTGTTTTGTATCCCAAATTATCCTCCTTTCCTTTAACCAATTGTTATCGATGAATTGATGCTCATGTGGAGCATATCTCACGTTATTACACGGCATGTTTATTCCGGTTTTGTAACATCCAGGGGAAAACTAGAGTTACAGAGCATCTAAACGGTACTGCACACCCGGAATAAGTAATCCAGTACCATTTACACGCACTTTTAGAACAGGTTTTACAAAACGGAATAAGCCTGCCATGTAAGAGCGGTCATCAATTGAATGCATTCCAAAGCGGGTAAAATTCGAATCTGCAACAGGAGATCCGAATGTTCGGAGTGGTTGAAAAATTTGTCGTGAACAAAAAAGCATATTTTTAGCTAACTAGTTGAAAAATTTTCGGGCCGGACAAGTACTCTGTGCGTATCCGCTCTACGTACGATAGTAAACTTTTATCAATTTGTTACCAATAAAACTATACTACAAATATTACAAATGAGAGTGTGGCAGCGTTCAAGCTTACAACGCAGGCTAATGCAATTCTGTATTTTTTTTTGAAAGCCCTCGCAGTTCCAAATCATATGATAATAATTCGTTGTAATAAAGCATTAATTAGAGAAATGGCATATGAACATAATTGGAGATTTTATAAACATAATAAAATCCCATGTACTTGGCCACATATACTTTAGTAGGTCTCTATTTATTTATCAACTTTTTGTGAACTCACAACATTTACGAGAATGAAATTATCACTTCTGTGCAATTTGATTTTATTTGATCATAATGAGAGCGGTTCTGAGATCTTTGCATAAACGATTTAGACGGGTTTTTGTAAATTTTTGTGGGAATCGGTATTTTGGCGTTGGGTGGTGGGGGGGATTAACTAGAACGACTATTTGGGGCGGGCGTAAATGTACTTGTCTCAGCTTTTTTCACAGCATTTATGCTGTTTTTGGCTAGGATTTGTCGACTTTTTGTATGGAATTCATAGCTTGTTAATTAAATATTTCAATATTGTGTACGTATTCGGGTATGAAATTTATAGCTTGCCAATTGAACATGTCTATATTATATATGTATCTGGGTGATGCAAAAGAATTGACATTTTTTCGGCATTACAGCAAAATATGGTAACATTTTATCAAAAAGTGATTCTCTCAAGAATTGAATCCTGAATAAAAATTTTAGAGGTCGCTCAAGCGATTTTTTAATGATTTCGGCTAAAAATGGATACATGATCAAATTTCGAGCTGGTGTATCGTGACTATATTCAGACTAAAAATGCAATGTGAAATATTGT
This sequence comes from Rhimphoctona megacephalus, assembly GCA_963989365.1. Lineage (NCBI taxonomy): Eukaryota > Metazoa > Arthropoda > Insecta > Hymenoptera > Ichneumonidae > Rhimphoctona > Rhimphoctona megacephalus. Next base: position 13,835,963 of record OZ022416.1, read on the forward strand.
TCTAAGAAGTGTTGAAGTGAATTCAATCTTCGTAATTAACCGTCAATACTTATAAAATTATTAGATTACTTAAAACGTACAATAGTTCTGAGAAGATACGACGCATAAAAGAACAACGAACAAGTAAAAACGATTTTTTTTTTAAATTTTGTATAAAAAAATTTCAAAAAATATTGCACCGAAACATCCCTGTCAACAGATCAACGGATCGGAAAATATTCCATAAAAATGATGCCGAAGAAATACTCCAATAGCATCAGAATGCACCGAAAGTTTTTAAATATAAGTAATCATAACGAAACGAGATTTTGAAACAAAAAAGTATACGTACAAAATTTCGAGAGCTAAAGTTTAATCGGAAAAAATAATTTTGGCCGAAGTACTACGCGAGTTTTGCTTTTATAATGTTTATTGATTACGAATTATATCTCGTGAGCAATAGATAAACAAAAAAAATTGGTGAAGTACTTATGAATTTTTTTTTTCTCAAATCAAATATCTTTTCGCTCAAAATTATTGCGCATCGCTTGATTCCGTTTTGGGTGACAAATGCAAATAGAATTTTCATGTATTTAAGGTCTCTACCACTCTAGGGTGGTTTAAAACCATATATAATTCAAACCTAGGGTGGTTCAAACGTAGGGTGGTATCATATATATCATTCTCTCAGTTATATAAAAAATGAAGAGAATGGTTTCCAAATAAACTTTATTATTGCATGCAAGAGACATTTTATGGTAAAAGAGAAGAGGCACTGTTTTCGACTCCGTTCTAGAGTTTACGTTCGGAAAAATGAATTGTTGCGGCTAGGGTTAATAAAAAAAATTATTTATTAAGGTGCTGTTCAAAAGGTTTATCGCAGTGTCTAGTCGTCCGGATACCGAAAAAATTTTCCATTACATTTGAAAAAACTTTGAATATTCCCCACTATAGTTGAAGGAAACTAAGTATTCCCCGCTGTAGTTATAAATTTTCATTCGTTTTTCATCCATCAAAATCCATTGAGAATCGTTTTCCCGGACGAATTATATTCGATTATTCGTCCAGATATAAATGAAAACTATCATAAATTGTATATCCGAACGGATTATGTACAAATTACGTACGAGGGAGTTTCAATATACCATTATACTGTAGAAAAGTTAATTAGAAAAGTTAAATAAAACAATTATAATCGCATTCTCGACAAATATCTGGACGAATACCAGTCTTGTATTCGTCCGATATCCGGACGGCTAGACACAGCCAAAATTTATTTATTAAATTACACTTTATTTTTGCACTATCACTCTTCTATCTATATATATAAAAGTTACTTTAACCAAAACTGAAACTGACCGCGATCTTTATAACCTTACGACTGTTCAAAGATATCAAATATTCACCGAATACGAGTTTATCATACAACATTCTCTTAATTATCAAAAAAAGAAAATAAAGAGAATGGTTTCTAAATAAACTTTATTATTGCATTCAAAGAACATTTTATGTTAAAATAGAAAAAGCACCGTTTTCGACTCCGTTCTAGAGTTTACGTTCGGAAAAATGGATTGTTGGGGCTAGGGTTAATAAAAAAAATGATTTATTTAGACACTGTTCAAAAGTTTATTTATTGATTTAAACTTTATTTTTGCACTATCATTCTTCTACGTATATATAAAAGTCACTTTAATCACAAGTTAAAACTGACCGCGATCTTTATAACTTCACGACAAAGATATTAAATATTCACCGAATACGAGTTTATCATACACCATTCTCTTAGCTATCAAAAAAAAATGAAGAGAATGGTCTCTAAATAAACCTTATTATTGCATTCGAGGAACATTTTATGGTAAAAGAGAAAAGGGAACGTTTTCGATTCCGATAACCTTTTTTTAACTCACAATTGTCACTGTTTATATATATATATATTATCATATCTGTCAGCTTTCACATCCGCGATCTTTATAACCTTATTTTTTTTTTAATTTCCACTTGGAAATTTGTAGCTATCTCTGTCGTACTCATACGGCTGATCCATATTAAAAAAAATATCCGTCAACTTTCACATCCGCGATCTTTATAACCTTATTTTTTTAACCTCACATCACTATGCATATAGAATTGCACATCCGCGATCTTTATAACCTTTTTTTTTAACTCACAGCTGTCACTGTTTATTATAAAATATCATGAAGAAAAGTCAAATCGGCTGTCACATCGACGAACGCACTCTCACATATCATCAGAACGTTACCAATTTCTAGTTAGTATCACTAGGCAGCGACCGCAAAGCGTCAAAAGTGTGCGAAAAATGCTACCTTTTTTGATGATTTGGAAAGATGAAATATTAATATTTCCAATATGCGTTAGGCTACAGAGTTCTAAATAGTCACGATCGAAAGAAAAAAAAAATAAAAAATACGTAAACCCGCAGCATCTTTCAAAACGATGTTATCCATTAAATATCGCCGAAACAATTTTCGGAATACGTTCAGAATCACTCTTCTTGCTGTAAAGACTCTAGTAGCGACTCTTCTTCGCCATCTTCTAGTATACGTAAATGTACTTGTCTCGAGTCGCTACCGCGACTCTAGATATGTTGTCTTGCAGATAAGTCACACGAGGGCGTGTGATTCATCAGAATGGCCGTGTTGCAGCGTACGTAGCGTACTTCATTGAATAAAAAGAAATGAACCACCGAGCAGGAATCTGGGAGGCATTGACTAGGTTGCCAAGCAACGGGAAAAACAGAATTCTCGAGTGAAATTGAAAGAAAACGTTCGAGGAAAAAAGAAATCGAACTTCCACCGAGATCACTACGCTTCTATAAAGTTTTATCTTTTAAAATCAAGCTTATTAATTTATTCGCGATTATCGAATTATCATTTTTTTATAATTGTCTCAAAGTGTTATTATTCTATTAATATTAATACGGTATTAAAACCGAAAAAGTGTGCGTTAAAGAAAACAAATTTTGTGATCATCTCCGACATCTATATATTGAAACGTTTGTCGTTCTTTCAATATTATTTATAGGTTCGGAGCACGAATAAGTAATAAATTAATAAAACTGCATATTGCGGTAATGTCATATATTGACACTGTCCTGGTTGGTACACATAAATTTGTCTTTGCATCCCTGCCAATTCAGTTCTTGCTTCCGCTGTTCGATTCGAACTTATGCTCTTTGATCTCAACTTTTCTTTCCTTATTCCTTTCTCTAATCGCATGTGGTAATCTCAAATCACAGGTTGTTACGCTGTGTCGAGCTTCTCTAGCTTTCGAGGCAAGAGTTAGTATCGGTCAGTGATAAAAAAAAAACTCTTTCCTCTCCGCACATCCTTGTATTTATCATTTCCTACCTTAGTACTTATGATATTACTTTATAATTTGTTGCTAAATATTATCATCACTTACGTTTTGTTTTCAGCTTATCCTGGGAGATAGCACTGCCGTAGGGTGTAGTCGGGATTCCGAAGTGGATACCCCGGTATAATATATATATATATGTAGAAGCTTGAACGTTTTGTGGAGCTGCTCCAACTCCTCCAACATTTGTAGCTTTCCGACGTGACATTTTTATAATATTTATTATAAATAAATAATTATCAAATCATTTTTATCACGATTAACAATTTATCTTTATTGAAAAGTAAATTTAAATTCGAATATCATTCGATTATATTGACTTCCGGTTTCTTATGTCACTTCCGTTCTCTCCATCTTATTCTTCTTCCTCAGTTGTTATTTCTATGGTAATCAACCATTCGACAACCACGCATCTCTTCTATATATATATATATATAATTTGTGGAGCATTGAATCAATTTTCCAAAAAAAATTTGACACCGAATTGACAGTTCGATATTTATTTTTTGTTTATCGGTTATACAGTGCAATTATACTAGATACATTACGTTAATTAGTCCTTATAATATCTTAACAGTTAACGTTTTTTATAATACCAAATCAGATTTAATCCTCCGAACATTTTCTTTTTCTCTACTTTGTTTTTTTTTTCTCGTAAGTATATATGTGCCGTTAAAGTCTTGGATTTCGCTACAATGTAATACGTGTCATAAGAATATCATATTGGTACTGAAATTTACGTTATAATTCTATCAGGCCCTGTTGACTATATTCGTGAAAACAATTTGTTTCCTTGCATATTTTTTCTCATGCAGTTCTTCTATTCTACGATTAATAAGGAACTGGAAAAACGAAAAAAGATTATTCAGTTGCCACTTTGGATATGGCTTCGGTTTTAGTATCACCCCACTTCGGATGACTACCGTCGCCCTTTTTCTGCGATACTTTTTTTATGAGATCATCCGAGGCCGTTTTGCGATCGTACGCCCAACCTAATTTCGCGAACAAATCAATCCACATTGTTGTCATAGTCAGACCATAATTACTAAATTCAGCGGCCTTGTAATCCCAAGGAAATACGTGATGATAATTGTGCCAACCCTCACCCATACCAATGAACGAGACGTATTTATTGTCCGCTGGTGATATTGCTCTGTCGAGAAGAAGAACAAAAAAGAAAAATTGAGTTATTTCATATAACAGTGCAAAAAAGAGAAATTATAACTTATGCATTCACATTATTAACCCTAGGTTCCTACTTCGGAAGAAATTGATCCAGACCAAAATCGACTTGTGGCTGGCGTTTTTTTCTCGTCAATTTTCAGGGTTCCCGGGGGGGGAGGATAATTTAAGTTAAACTCTTTTTGGTTCGTACACCAAATGGCAACCTTTAATACCCTCTGGTTTTAACGCTAAAGGCGTTTAAAAATCGATTTGTGGTCAATTTGTCATCATGTAGGAACGGCGTCAGAAAATTGATTTTTTTTCCAACATAAATACGTCTTGTGTGTTCAAAAAGCCCGCGTTTGAGAGACTGTGTACAGCGTAATCGTTTCTGGCAATCTTGTCAGCCGAAAAACGCGTGTTCTCGAGCGCCTCCGTGGCGCATGGCGATGTATAGTGGCAGGTGGCAGCCTTGTGTGCTTGTATGTGAGAAGAACGCATTCGTCATTCGGCAAAAAAGTCATTTGGCAAAATTGACAAACGGGTACATTGTGCGTACTGCCCGATGGGAAACAACCGGAAGTTCCAAAATATTTGTCTTTTCTGCAAATTACCAAGATACGACTTGCATCGAATGCTTTTATGCATAAAATATGGACCGATCGCTTAAAATATGTTTTCAACAACTTGCGATTCATTTTGTTATTTTTCACGAGTAAATAAAAATGATACTTCCTCCAAGAAACCTTTGCGTTGCATTTTATTCGATACCTGCTTCAGCTTTGAAATATTAAGATGTAACAATACTGTAAGTTCACCCCTTGCAGTTTTGTAAAAGAAATGTTAAAATTGGTTTGCTATCATTGTTTTCTTATAATTTCATATCTAAACTTTATGGAACAACCGATTCATTTGAAATAAAAATTAAGAATATATTTAAAAAATTCAATTTTAAGCCATGCGTGCGATTTCTCGAAAAATGAATTAGCTCTTTTTTTAACGTCAACTACGGGGAAACTATTCGTTTTTTTGCATCGATCCTTGGATCATTCGATTAATCAGGATTCGTATTAATGTTTTGAAAAAAAATCCCTCAAAAATATTGATTCTACACAGAGTTATGAGCTCGCAAAGTGGCCGGGGACAAATTGTCCCCATGTAGGAACGATGGGGTAGAAAAAAGTCATGTAGAAACCTAGGGTTAACGTATGAATCGTTAATTAGTTAAATATTCCAAACGAGTTCGACCAGCGTTTGAAACTTGTTTTACTATATGTAAGGTAGAGATCGGCAAAAATATTATTTTAAGCTCATTTTTAGGTATTATTACCAATTTTTCAAAAAATTACTATTATTTTTTTTGGAAAATATCCATTATCCGATAAATTGATAATTTACGGGAAAATATTATTAATTACTCAATAAATGGATAATACTTACGTGCAAATTACAAATTAAAAGAACGAAGCAAAAAATTTTTAATATATTTCAAATTACACGAAAAATTACAAATTGCAGAAAAAATTATTTCTAATAACCGGAAAAATTACAAATTGTAGACAAATTATTCCTAATTACACGAAGAATCGAAAAAAAAAATATTACTAATTACTTGAAAAATTAAAAATATTGGACAAAATATTTTTAATTAACCAAAAATAAAAAAAATAGAAATTTTTTTTTTCTAATTAGTTGAAAAATTATTGGAAAATACTTTTCTAATTACTCGAAACAAAAAATTAGAAAATAATAATTTCCTAAATACGCAAATAACAACAAAATAGAGAATTTTTTTCTAATTATTTGATACATAAAAATTAGTAAAAAATATTTCTCTAATTACTTGAGAAATACAAATTGGACGGAAATTTTTTTCTAATTATCCGTTTAATGGTTAATGGAAAAATTGCCATTTAATTTACATTTAATGGTAGTAATTTACATTTACTCGGATACTGATAAGAGGAGAAATTTCGGCTTGGGTCAAAATGACCCAATGGTAGTAACTGAGGCTTTCTTGATTAGCAGTAGCAGTAACGTATTCAGTCTGGGTCAAAATGGCCCTATGTAGTAACCGAGGGTTTCTCGATTACAAGTGACGGGAGCGGTTTCGGTCTGGGTCAAAATGGCCCAATGGTAGTAAGCGAGGTTCTCCTCGGTTACTAGTAGCAGGGGTGAATTTATTCTGGGTCAAAACGACCCAATAGTAAAAACCACGGTATTCTCGGTTACCAGTAGCAATACCAGTTTTAATCTGGGTCAAAATGACCCAATAATAATAACCAAGGTTTTCTCGGTTACTAGTAGCCGGAGCGGTTTTGTTCTGGGCCAAAATGGCCCAAAGGTAGTAACCGAGCTTTTTCCAGTTACTAGTAGCAGAAGTGATTTTGTTCTGGGTCAAAATGACCCAATAGCAAAAACCGGGTTTTCTCGGTTACCAGTAACAGCAGCGGTTTTAGTCTGGGTCAAAATGACCCAATAGTAGTAACCGAGGTTTACTCGGGTACTAGTAGCCGGAGCGGTTTTGTTCTGGGTCAAAATGATCGAGTGGAAAAAACTGACAAGGAAACCTTCCCAGGTGTACCCCGCCGATTTTGTTCCGCTTGGAGTATGTTATTCTACATTGAAATCTAAGAGATACACATTTTTTTTTTGCGGAAACTCATATTTAAGGGGTGAAATACACCTCTAAATTTGAGGTCTCCTAGGGGAGGTTGTTCAGTTCCATATATATGCAGACAAGGGGGCAAAATCAAACCAATTGCATTCAATGCTTCATAAAAAGTTATGACTACTCGATTTTTTTCAGCTCTGAGGGGGTGAATAAGCCGAAGTTATAGGGGTTGAAAATTAAACAAACGTTATAACAAATAGAATATGCTCGATATGGAAGTGAAAAAAATTGCATAATTAACAGTTTCAAAAGTTAAGAGATACATATTTTTGCATTTTTCGAAAAAATGCATCCTTAAGGGTGTACTACCCTTACATCCGAATACCTTTAATTTCTGTAGTTACGTATTTTTTTAAGTATCTATCTGCTAGAAAACATTATTTGGATATTTTAATATATTTTGGATATATTAATGGATGTAAGATTGTTATCAACATAAAAAAAATCCCTTGAAAAAAATTGTTTTAATAAAAAAATTGCGATTTCGTTTTCGTTATATATAATAGTCGTTACAACATATGATTTAGGCATCGCAGATAATGAAAATTCTTTTCAATCACATTGTTACCATATTAATATTTCTAATTATTGTATCATTGTTTTTATTATATTTTATATGCTGTATTTTGTACAGATGTATTTTTGATTGACAAATGAAATTATTCATTATATTCTTTACAATAGTGGAAATCGTCAAAAAAGTGTTGGAAACATAATGAGTTTTTACACCATGAACACCTAACAATAGCAATATTTTGACATCTGGGTACATCACAGTGCGCTTTGCAAGTTTTAAAACTAAAATCTACAGGATTTTCAAAATTCTCCGGTCGCCATTCATTATAACCGCTTTTGAACCATGAATACCTAAATAAGTTTACATATCGTGGAGATGATAATTGGTTGTAAACAAGTGACTGAAGCTTAATTATATTATTTCGTAAATGCAAATTTAAATCATAATCCATTAATATGACATTGTCAGAAAAATGTTTCACATAATTTTTCCATATCCTGAAGCCAAAAACATCAAAAGGTTGAATCTTTCCCGTTGTAACCTGCGGTATTTTTCTTAATTTTATATTTTTATCCCGATGTTTCGCTTTGTCAACAGCTCGAGGGCAATGTCCAGTCCAGGAGTCAATTAATAAAATACTGTTTGAACCAACTTGGGGGAAGAAGACATTTTGTAGCCAGGTTTTAAAATATTCTGAAAGTATGAATTAATTTTTCAATTTGCTTCGTTGCAAGAAATAAACAGTATCTTATGTGTCAATATAAGGAATTCTCTAAAAAAATATTTTTTATTATTACTTGAAGTGAGTTTTCCAGATTTCGATACTTCTATGTAAACGTTTTCTGGTCTGAACAGTGACGATTCCACTATTGGACCAAATTTACCACTTGGTTCTTTCGAAATCAGGAATAGCGGAGAAAGAAGCCTTCCGCTACCTGCTATAGAGGACTGAATCGTATAACTATGTATTGTAGAAGCAATTGATTATACAAGGCATTCAACTTGTTTCTCTCCTTCAACCGCTAATGTTCTTCCAGAATGCATTTCTAATTGGAAACCACTTTGGTCCGAATTGTAGACGTTCGATAACCGATATTCTTCTATATCGATCTTCACTTCAGAAACAAATTGTTCAGCAAGCTTTCGCAGATTGTCTGCATTTTCAATACTTTTTTTTGTGATAAATTTACTAATTTTTCTGGAAACAATCCTATGAGCTTTCTTAAATGAGTGTATCCACTTGTCTGACGCCTCAAAACGGACATCTTCATGACCGATTTCTTTTTGTGCTTGCATTGCCCATTTTTTCATGTCGATGTCATGTACCATAAGACCAGCATCAACGGCAGCTTTAAAATTGGCTAAAGTGTACTCGCAAATTCTAGCTATTTTTTCTTTATAAGTTCCACCTTTATTTAAATATTTAGCTCATCTTTTTAATTGAGTCACTGATTGTACTTTTCTAAATTTTTGTTTAACGCTTGATAGGTTCAAATTTTTAGTTTTGCCACTTCTCCAATAGTTGACTGCCCTCGATTTATACTCGTACGAAACATATTCATCATCAGTAGTACAAAAATCCGGGGGTAGTACCGGATCATTGATTGCCGATCGCCATTCTTCGTCTTCTACTATTTTCGTATCCCAATCTTTGTAAGATTTTTGGAAATATAATGAATCTTCTACGATTGTTTCGACGCCCATGTAATCTTGCATAGCATTCGTTAATATATTTTCAATGCTTTCTTTTAATTGTATTTCATCATTATTTATAGGGCTTTCAGGTATATTTAGGGCTTGAAAATGTGCCAAAACTAATCGTATCACATTAAGCGGATTCACTTTCATTTTTGATAATAAATACACTTGATTTCTTAACTTATGGAACTTTTAACAACTTTTGATTGCAAACAAAACACAGAGCTATACACGCCTTTGATTGTTGATATTATTTTATCACGAGATAAATTCCTTCTAACTCGCACTTATCGAATTGAAGCAATTTCTGAAGAACGCGACTTATAAGCGTAGTACAGGCCATCATATGTCAAATAAGAGAGGCAGAGGCAGATAACAATTATATATTTCTTATCAACGTATTTTGAAACTTCTTTCAATGATAGGTGAAGTAGAATATCAACTCGAAGAATTAGATGGCTAATAAGCAGGGCTAACGAACATATACAAAGTAAGGTTCGAAATGATAAAAGATATCAGTTCATTTACTGCTACGTGATTGTAACAACAAACATCACGTGTATAACAAACTTCTTTTTCTCTAACAAAACGAGAACGAATTTAGCCGATTTTTTCAACAGTTTTTTGATAATAAAAAATAAAGAAATAAGAATAAAAATAAACTCTCCATAGCAAAATAGTGCCACACATGCAAATTAATAATATTTTTAAAATTTTGTTTCAGACAATAATTACGGCTAGAATCGTGCACATCGTTTTTTTATAGGACATTTTCAATGATAGAAAAAAACAGTGTAAAAAATGAAAATAACGTTAAGAATGCATCCTCTATTCTTTAAGAGTGATTTAATGAAACATCAAAAACTCGGTTGAAACAAAATCGCGAAAAAAGCTACTTTTCGATCTCTCAAGAAAAGAATTTTCATTATCTGCAATGCCTGAATCATATGTTGTATCGATTATTTTCAATGGATTTTTTTTATGTTGATAACAATCTTCTTAAACAATTTCACGATATGTTCTATATCCAAAAGAATATTTTCTAGCAGATAGATACTTAAAAAAATACGTATCTACAGAAATTAAAGGTATTCGGATATAAGGGTAGTACACCCTTAAGGATGCATTTTTTCAAAAAATGCAAAAACATGTATCTCTTAACTTTTGAAACTGTTAATTATGCAATTTTTTTCACTTCCATATCGAGCATATTCTGTTTGTTATAACGTTTTTTTAATTTTCAACCCCTATAACTTCGGTTTATTCACCCCCTCAGGGCTGAAAAAAATCGAGTAGTCATAACTTTTTATGAAGCATTGAATGCAATTGGTTTGATTTTGCCCCCTTGTCTGCATATATATGGAACTGAACAACCTCCCCTAGGAGACCTCAACTTTAGGGGTGTGTTTCACCCCTCAAATATGAGTTTCCGCAAAAAAAAAAAAAAGGTGTTTCTTAGATTTCAATGTAGAATAACATACTCCAAGCGGAACAAAATCGGCGGGGTACACCTGGGAAGGTTTCCTTGTGAGGCTTTCTCGGTTACCAGTAGCAATAGCGGTTTCAGTCTAGGTCAAAATGACCCAACGGTATTAACCGAAGTTTTCTTGATCACCAGTAGCGGTAGCGGCTGTAGTCTTATTTTAAAATGACCCAATAGTAGAAATCGAAGTTTTTCTGGTTAATAATAGCGGTTTTAGTCTAGATCAAAACCGCTTCCGCTACTAGTCACCGAGAAAACCTCGGTTACTATCATTGGGTCATTTTAACTCAGAACAAAACCACTCCCGCTACTACTGGTCGAGAAAGCTTCGAATGCTATCATTGGATCATTTTGACCCAGAACAAAACCGCTCCCACTATTGGTAACCGAGGAAACCTCTGTTATTATCATTGGGTCATTTTGACCCAGACTAAAACTTCTACCGCTACTAGAGCTACTACTGACTGAGAAAACCTCGGTTACTACCATTGAATGGAATTATTTCCATTAACCATTGAATTTCATTTTTTCCATTCTACCTTCTGGCTGGAATTATTTTTTAATTAGAAAAATATTTTTCTCTAATTTTTTGTTTTTTGTGTAATTAGGAAAATATTTTTCTTTCATTTTTCTTTTTCAAGTAATTAGAAAAATAATTTACTCTAATTTTTTGTTTTTCGGATAATTAGAAATATTTTTTTCTAAAATTTCTAATATTTCGAGTAGTTAAGATTTTTTTTTCAATTTTCTACTTTTCAGATAATTAAAAATATTTTTTTAATAACTTTTAATTTTTCAAGTAATTGGAAATATATATTATATTTATGGTTTTTTTTTTTAATTTGCAATTATTTTGTGTGAAATACTAAATTTTGAAGTAATTGAAATTATTGTTTGACAAAATATAAAATTTTTAAACAATTCGTAACATAATATTGTAGGGATCGGAAATTAGCCATACACACATTTCAAGTATTAATAATAATTGACGATCAGATATAGAAAATAAAAAGAAAAGAATCTGAATGCAATCGTCGAAGAGATTGGGTGTGTTAATTTCTTAGCTGTCAAAAATATAATAAAACTCGTTACAAATTTCTATAAACTGGTTCTGATTATTTATTCCTACAAAATATGGGGGCTCAGCCGGGATATAGACAACGATTGTGCGGTATTTAGAATGTGAAAATCAGTGTAAAAGTGTAACGAAAATAAAGACGAAAGACGAAAAGTTGAGAAGATGAAAGACGAAAAGCTGAGAAGATGAAAGACGAAAAAAGCTGAGAAGACGAAAGATGAAAAGCTGAGAAGACGAAGCGAACAACGTCACGAATTGACGATGAAGCTGGTAGAACGAATAACGATGTAAATAATGAAGCTACATCAATGCAACGTGTGATAGAAACTTGTAGAAGAGAGAAAGAACTCGCTGAACGCGAACTTGTGCTGGTACAACGTGAACTTGAAATGACAATAAGAAATACACAAATAAACTATACGAGTAAGAATATTGCAGAGATTCAGCAAAGACCAGGGGTAAGTTCGAGTGTCATTCTTTCTCAAAGTTCGACGCGTATGACAATACCAATGATAACGGATCTCTTGAGTATTTTTGATGGAAATGTGGAGATTTATGAGACATGGGAGAAATAACTACTGCTGCTGAAAGAGGTGTACCATCTTGAAGATGATGTAACAAAAATTCTGGTTGGAATGAGACTGAAAGGAAAAGCGTTGGAATGGTTTCATTCAAAACCCGAATTTATCCAAATACCGACTAATCAATTATTGGTCCAACTTCGTGGAATGTTTTGTCATCGAATAAATAAAATCGCTCTTAGGAAGCACTTCGAAGAACGTGTATGGAAAAAGATTGAATCTTTTCATGATTACGTACACGAAAAGATAATTCTAGCGAATAAAATTAATTTGCCTGAAGATGAATTGTTGCAGTATATTGTCGATGGCATTTCGGACCCTAATTTACGAGATACAGCACGGATGCAAGGCTTCAGATCGGAAGATTGTATTCTGGAAGCATTCGAAGACATTTCATTGAAAGAACGTAATGATGCAACAAGATATGGTGAGAAGAATGACAGAAAGTATATAATAAACAGACGTATCACGGAAGAATCAGCAAAGAATGAATCAAGTAAAGTAAACGAAATACGCAATGCGCGAGTAACAATAGATAAAAAAGATCGTGGAAATACAAAACGCTGCTTTAATTGCAGAATGTCAGATCACGTTAGCTCAAATTGTCCGTCGAAAAATCTCGGTCGAAAATACTTTCGATATGGTAAATACGGTTATATCGTGACAGAATGTATTGAGAAGAGAAATGATCTAAAAAATACGAGTATAATTGCTGATACGTCCGCAACAAATTGCAAACGAGTTAAAAGTGTATTAGTAAATGGGCGAATTATAGATGCAATAATTGATACGACAAGTGATATTTCGATAATTCACGAAGATTAATATATCGAGATAGGTCAACCAAAGCTGGTATGTGAATCGACACCATTTAGAGGCATAGGTAAAGAAATAAATAAAACAAATGGTTTCTTTCACACGAAAATGGAAATAGATAACAACGAATACGAAGTTCGCTTGTGTGTAGTCGCGAATGAACTTTTAGATCACAAGCTTTTAATTGGTACAGATTTTCTAGATACAGTGAGACTCGTCAGAGAAAGAAGCATTTGTACGATAAACCCATTACAAGACGAAACTTTACCAGAAGTATTACGAATACAAACTATAGAATTGAACAAAACTGACGAAGTAAATGTTTCAAAAATATGTAAAGCAGAGTATCGAGAACAAATTAATAAAATGGTAGCTTCATATGAACCGAAACGATGTTGTGAAGTAGGTGTTAAAATGACAATAGTCCTCAGAGACGATGAACCAGTTTATCAACGTGCGTGAAGGTTAAGCGAAGTCGAAAAAAAAGAGGTTAATACACAAATACAAGAATGGATGAAAGATGGTATAGTTCACGAATCACATTCGGATTATGCAAGCCCATGCAATTGTGATGGTAAAAAAAAGATGGTTCTAATCGATTATGTGTGGATTATCGGTTGTTAAGGGGACCGTATGGTCTAGAAATTTGAAAAAATCGATTTTTTTTTTTTCGATATGTCGAAAGTATAGTATCTCAAGAATATACTGTGAAATTTTCATGCGGAAATTCTCAATATTACAGCTTCTACAGCCCATAACGCAGGTAGAGAGCGGTCCGCGCGCTCCTAACGGGTCTAGCGCTAACCGGTAACCTAATCGGAGCGCAGCAGCTGTCCCAATCCTTCTCCGAAAATATATACCTGTATATAGTACATACTATATACCTATATATACTTTTCCCTTCCCCGAAATATACCTATTGTCGAACATTTGTGAGGGAAACGGTCATTTCGCTTTCCCCTGACTTGATCAGTACAACGTTACGTTTTGACGAACCAACATCGAAAATTTTGAAATAAAATATCAGAAAATATGGATAGAAAGCAAGGCCGTGACTCTTCTAGACGACCATCTTCTGTAGGTCGCAAAAGATATTTCAAGGGCAATCGATTCACTATCGAAAATACTACTGATTTTACGAGCACGTCTGCGAAAAAATTAAAAGGCAATGAGGAATTGGAAGTAAACGTTAATCCTACTTTCAATTATTGCATCATCGAATTCAGCATGATATTTTTAACGTTGCAACAGTTGTTGAAGTGTAAAGATTGTAACGGTGCGGTCACTTTTAGCAAAAACGGACAACGTGGTCTAGGATTCAAACTCTCTGTGAAGTGTGAGTGTAAAGAAACTTTTATTTTGTCTTCGCCGTTAATTGATAAGGCATTTGAAATCAACCGTCGACTTGTTCTCGCCCTGAGAATGCTTGGAGTAGGATTTGAAGGCTTGAAAAATTTCTGCGGTCTCATGGATCTTGGACAAGGAATTTGTAAGAGTACATATTACGGCATCGTGGACAATATAAAAATTGCAGCTGAAGCCGTCGCGAAAATCGTTTTCCAAAGAGCATTGAAAGAAGAAGTCGAGTTGAATGTAAAAGCTGGGCGTCCCGCGGATGAACTTTCTGTGTCTGGTGATGGATCGTGGGCGAAACGTGGATTCTCATCGCTTCTCGGTATTGCCTCGTTAATAGGGAAATACAGTAATAAAATTTTAGATGTTGTCGTCAAATGCAGTATATGTCAAGCCTGCTCTCAATGGAAAGGCCAAGAGGATACGATTGAATATGAAGCGTGGTATCGAGAGCATGAAGATCACTGTGACGCAAATCATACCGGAAGTGCTGGCAAAATGGAGGTAGACGGCATCGTGGAAATGTTCAAGAGATCGGAAGAGTTGTACAACGTAAAATACGCGAACTATATCGGAGACGGCGACACGAAAACGTTCAAAGCCTTATTGGACACAAAGCCTTACGGGGATGATTTTTTAGTTTGCAAAAAAGAATGTGTTTTGCATGTTAAAAAACGTTTGTACAAACGTGCTGTTGATGCGAAAAAAAAACATGCACAAATAAAGAAAGCAACAAAGAAATTGACAGAAAAAGAAGAGGGAAAAAAGACACAGCGGAAATCGATAAATAAAACACCGAAGCGTCAACAATTGACGAATAAATTATTGCAAGAGCTGTCAACTTATTACGGTCTAGCAATTAGACGTAATTCAGATTCGACTGAAGGGATGAGAAGTGAAATATGGGCAGCATATTATCACAAAATTTCAACAGATGAAAATCCGCAACACTCGTACTGTCCTCCAGGTTCCGAATCGTGGTGCAAGTGGCGTCAAAGTGAGGCTGCAGGTACTTTAGACACCTACGAGCACCCACCTGCTCTGTGCGATGAAGCACAAGAGATATTAAAACCAATTTATGAAGAATTGACAGCAGAGACTTTATTGGAAAGGTGTATTGGCAGTAATACGCAGAACAATAACGAAAGTTTCAATGCTTGCGTGTGGCACCTTGCGCCGAAACATCTGTTTGCCGGAAAAAAAATCATTGATATTGCCACTCACATTTCCGCTTGCATATTCAATGAAGGATTTGCATCCCTATTGAAAATAATGGAGACCATGGGCATAACAATCGGGCCACAAGCGGAGCAACTAGCGCAAAACCGAGACGAGCTGCGAGTATCGAGCGCCAACCGTAGGAGCACGGACAACTCCAAAGAGGCTCGGACAGCTCGAAGAAATGAAAGGAGTGAGGAAATCTTGAATTATGAACGTTCCGAAGGAATCCTATATGGTGCCGGAATCGCGGATTAACTGTAAGTATTCAAAATTTGCTCAATTTTTGAAAATATCTGTACCTCAAACTTTAAACTCATTTATCTCGAAACGACTTTTTTCGGCACTGCGCAGGTGAAAACAAAAAAACTATTCAACCGAATCACTTGAAATTTGGATATGTTGTTCACAACATGTATGGCTATCGTCGGAACTACAATCATAATTTTATTTAAATAATTTCTTATTGTTTATACTAAAAAACTAGTGAAAAAAAACCCGATTTTACGAATTTTTTTTCAAAAGCGCGCCATTTTGTCAATTTTTAATTTTTTCGATTTGTTCTAGTCCCGACCATAACTGCACTCTTTCTGATTAAGAATCTTCTTGAATTTTGTGTTTCAGATGAGTAGAAGTCTCGGATCGATCTTCACCGTCCGGGTCGGATTTTTCGAGAGGGTCGTCTTCAATGCCAATTATATGATAATAAACACTGTTTTTAAAATTAAAAAAAAATTTTTTTGTATACTTAATAAAGGTAGTAATAAACCCGAAAAGTTAAAACATCGATTTTTAAATTTTTTATGGCAAAAAAAAATCGTGAAAATAGGTGAAATTTTCGTGCTCTAGACCATACGGTCCCCTTAAACCAGAAAATTATCAAAGATCGATATCCATTACCATTAATAGAAGATCAAATTGATTTATTACAAAATGCGAAAATTTTCACGACTTTAGATTTGCGTAATGGATTTTTTCACGTACAAGTCGAAGAATCTAGTCGAAAATATACCTCTTTTATTGTACCAGACGGGCAATTTGAATTCTGCAAGGTACCTTTTAGACTTTGCAATTCCCCAGCCGTTTTTCAAAAATTCATCAACTCTGTATTCAAAGAATTGATTAACGAGCGCTTAACTGAGAGATAGTTTTGACTTACATGGATGATCTGATCATACCATTTAAAGATGAAGAGAGCGGAATTCAAAGACTTCGACGCGTTTTTAAAATCGCGAGTCAGGCCGGTTCAATTTTTAAATGGTCGAAGTGCAATTTTCTCGAACGAGAGGTTGAATTTTTAGGACATACAGTTGGTTATGGAAAAATACGATGTTCAGAACGAAAAACCGAAGCTGTAGAAAAGTTTCCCAAACCAATGAATATCAAACAACTCGAGGCATTTTTAGGTCTGACAAGGTATTTTCGAAAATTTGTACCACAATATTCTTTAATAGCAAGGCCGTTGACAAACCTTCTTAAAGCCGATACAAAATTTCGATTTAGTGACACAGAAAATGATGCTTTTATGACTTTAAAGATTGCTCTGTCTAATAAACTTATACTGAGTTTATATATAATGAATGCAGAGACAGAGTTACACACTGATGCATCCAAACATGGAGATGGAGCTATGCTAGTACAGAAAAATAATGATGATAATTTATGGCACCCTATCTATTATGCAAGTGGAATAATGACTGAAGCTGAAGAAAAATACTCCAGTTATGAACTTGAGGTTTTAGCAATCGTAAAATCGCTTAAGAAATTTAGAGTGTATCTGTTGGGAATTTCTTTCAAAATAGTGACTGATTGTCGTGCGTTTACTTTAACAATGGAGAAAAAAGATTTATGTCTACGTGTCGCTAGATGGGCTTATCTATAAAGAAGTTGACGGTGATATCCGTTTGATAGTACCTCGAACGTTATGTTCGTATATTATTCGACGTGCGCATGAAAAAGGTCATTTTTCTATTGCTAAAACGGAGACATTACTTAAAAAAGAATACTGGTTTCGAGATCTACGTGGAAAAATAACGAAGGTCATACATAATCGTGTGGATTGTATTTTGGCTGAAAGAAAAGAGGGAAAACAAGAAGGATACCTGAACACAATAGTCAAAGGAGCGGGACCTCTCGATACTTTTCATATTGATCATTTGGGTCCATTGGACTCTACAAAAAAAAAGTTACAAACACATATTTGTCGTTATCGATGGTTTTACTAAGTTCACATAGTTGTATGCAACAAAGTCGACGACAGCAGCCGAATGTTCATCCTAGTGTCAAGCTCTCATTTTGAAAAATGGGATTTCGTTTTTTAATCCGCCATATTGGATCCGCGATTATGAATTTCTGAAATATGATTTCAGATTTAGATTCAGCGACCTTGAAAACCATTGAGTGCGAGCTTTCATTAGGAAAACATAATACTTGGTTTTTTCAATCCACCATACTGGATCCGCCATTTTGGATTTCCAAAATATGATTCCAAATTTGAATTCAGCGATCCCAAAAACTCTCGAGTGTCAGTTTTCATTTCGAATAATATTTGGTTTTTCAATCCACGATTTTTAATTTCTAAAATCTGATTCCAAATTTGGATTCAGCGACGCCAAAAACCCTCCAATGTTAGCTTTCATTTCGAAAAAATAAGATTTTGTTTTTTAACCTGCCATATTGGATCCGCCATTTTGAATTACTGAAATCTGATTTCAGATTTGGATTGAGCAACCGCGAAAATCCCTGAGTGCCAGCTTTCATTACGAGAGAAAACTATTTGGTTTTTTCGATCCGCCATATTGGATCCGCCATTTCGAATTTACAAAATCTGATTTTAGATTTGGATTCAGCGACTCCAAAAACCTCTGAGTGTCAGCTTTTATCTCGAAAACAGGAAGACTAGAGTAAAGGAGTGGACACAGTGTGCTTTAGAAATGTACACGAAATCCCAGCCTGAAACGGCGGCGCTGCGATCGAAAAGATCCTAGTCATATATACATTTAGATCAGACACACCGTTACTACTTATTTACTAACGTAAATTTATCAAAATACGCGCAGTGTCTATGTTTATAAGTGTAATTTTTTTTTTATTAATGTACAGTGTTAATTTATTGTGCTTAACAATAGAAGTATATCAAATTTCTTTGAATAAAAATAAATTCAAACATGAGTAATCTATTTAATCTATGATTTCTGTTTACTTTTTCATCCAAAAAATAGTGAATATTTATCTTTCTCATTACTAGAGCCAACCAGAACGAAGAATAAATAATTACATTCACTTTACATTTTTTATTATTCGTTCTGGTTGACTCTAGTAATAAGAAAGATAAATATTCACTATTTTTTGGCTGAAAATGCAAACAGAGCAAAAAAAGCAGAAATTTTTTTTTTTCTGTTCCTTGGGTGTAAAAATAGCGAGAATGTTTTGTTACCTGAGCTCTTCCGATACTTTTAAACATTTAAATTAATGTCGAACGCATGATTACGCGAATTGTAAATTTTTACAAATCAGAAAAACACATATTCAATATTTTCTTAGTTGGAAAACAAAACGGGTTTGGAATAGCGTATTTTTGCTTTCTTAGAAGCAAGTTTTTTGTTCCTTACTGCCTCAAATCTCTTGAAAACTGAAAGAGCATATGATAACGTTTCCGATGTATTTATTTACAGTATTACAAAATAAATAATTTGTTGACACGTTCTACAAAATTATAACTTTTCTCTCATGAAAAACACGGAACAACAGAACTCACGGAACTGAACAGAAAAAATAGTCTTCCTAACCTCTAATATATCATGATTTGGGTACGAATCTACTCTTTCTAATGCGTAACGGTCACTTTCATCGTGTGGACTAATTTTATTACTATATTGTATGATCTTTCCGACCCATGCGATACTAGTGGCGAAGCGAAGAACTAATTGAGGACGGGTTTTTGAGGACGCCGTTACTACTTATTTTCCTATGCTGTATCCGCTCCTTTACTAATAGTCTCCCTGCTCGAAAAAATGAGATTTGGTTTTTCGATCTGCCATATTGGATCCGTCATTTTGAATTGTAATAATTATGTAAGATAATGATAAAAAAAAATGTGTTGTACCGCCAATTTAACTTTTCCATCAATTCGTTCTCATTAAGTTGCTTTCCTCCCGAATGTTTTAGTTCCATATAAACCTTGAAATTTATAATAATAGTTATTATTTAAGAAAAAAAATAAGTTTTCCATTTAAAACATTTGTCATATTTGGCTATGTTAAACAGATCATGTTTTCATTTTTCGAATTAGTATGAATTTCGATTCGTAAAACCTCGTTTGGCATGTTGGAGTGAAACTAGCAACATACAACAGTGTGAAGTAGTCGATGATCGAAAACTGGTCATATTGCGATATGTTCAAATGATGTATAACATTAAAGTTAAATGAACGAAAAAGTTCGCAATAAATTTCGAAATACTATGGATAAGAACATTGTCCGCCATATCTAGAAAGTTGTACAAAAAATTGGTCAAACTGGCGACAAAGGAATATCCCCCCCCCATCAGCTGATCACAGTGAAACGCATAGCTCCCGTCTTTTTGCCTTACGGGCAGTCGGGAGTTAAAAAATACAAAGTGAAAATCGAAAAATATACAATCGTAAGCGAAAAAAGGCACGGATTTATCAAGAAGGAGATCTAGTGGCGATTAAATGAACTCAACAACGCCCAGGTTTGCAGTTAGCAACAAAATTTATCGGGCCATATGAGATTTTCCGTGTATTGCGAAATGATAGATATCTCGTTAGGAAAGTTGGCGAGCACGAAGGCCCAAGAGAGACATTTACTGCGGCCGATTATATCAAGCTTTGGATAAATTATTCCGATTCTGACAAAGAAGAAAATGAAACTCTGAAATCGCATCCGAGGACGGATGAGTTTGTAGGGATCGGAAATTAGCCATACACACATTTCGAGTATTAATAATAATTGACAATCGGATATAGAAAATAAAAAGAAAAGAATCTGAATGCAATCGTCGAAGAGATTGGGTGTGTTAATTTCTTAGCTGTCAAAAATATAATAAAGCTCGTTACAAATTTCTATAAATTGGTTCTGATTATTTATTCCTACAATATTGTATAATCTCAATTTTTCGACAATAATCAATATTTTTTTGCATTTTTTGTGACGAAATAATTAGAAATAATTTTCAGTGAATTATTAATTTTTTTGATAATTAGTATTTTAATTTTTTTCATTAGAATTTAGAAGTTGATTCGAAAATAAAAAATGATATTTTTTTTTGCCGATCCCTGATGTAAGGCATGATTTCTTTGCCAATAAAATCATCGAAATCATCAAATTGTTTTGTTGGCTTTTCGTTATCAAATCTCCTTTGGATTGCCGTCTAAACAACAAAAACATATCGCAGACCAAGTTCAAAACTGGAACACCGACCGTAACTGAAATCTTGTTGTTATTTTTATTCGATCATATGACTTTTCATTTACTCAACTCATTCGCCTCTTTTATATCGAAAAAATATGTTACTTAATTGTCAACGAACTTATCGTAGCTCCGATCACCCCAGAAATGTGCGAAGCTGTTGATGGTCCACGATAGATTCAGAAATACTATGTATCGTATGAAAACCTGAGATATTATGGCGTGATACCAATCTTCGTTCCACAAATAGACGGGAATTAGAGTCGGAATTACAAAGCATATCATTAATTTCAGAAATCCAAAATATCTGGAAAAAACAAAAATATATATGGTCGGATGTGAACGGAATATTGTGTAATAACTTCACACACATTTTTGTTTATTTTAGCAATATTAAATTTTAACAGTACACGTAACAAATTTTCCAATAGAATTTATTATTTAAAAATTCATAATAATTATTGTGCTATATATTTTTGTTGAGCTTTGTTAATGTAGTAGTCTCGTCGAAGTAATTTTCTATAAAAAATTTTAGAATTTTTAGGACACATTCAGCACACTAATATGTAATTACATGCATAATTTCAAAAGGATTCACCATTCCATATTCGAGATATTGGCCACGAAGATTGCACAGTTTTACACAGTTCTTATGAAGAGCGATAGAAAATTTCACATTTCACGCAATAACTCCGAAACTTTTCTATAATTTTTTTTTTTTTTTTGTAATTCTCAATTACAGAGGAACATATGATGAAGTTTGTCAGAAAAACAAAATTTTTTACCGTTTAGTTTTGGAGATATAACGTTATAAAGTATTATATATGGGAAAAGTGGTTATTTCCGAAACTCCAAACTTTATATCAGACATTTTTTCCGAAAGTTCATATGTTCTTACATTTCTATGTAAAATAACAACTAAAAATACTAAATCATTTCGGAAGTCATATCCAAGTTTTCAGAGACTGATCGAAGAGTTAACTTTTAAACGTGAATGTAGCAAAACTACTACTTTAAGTGAACCCTTTCTATTCACACCATAATACAGGAAAAATTGAAAACTTTACGAACGAAAGTCCTCCCGATGGTTCGCATTGTAGTTCAGTCGTTAGAATGGTCAAAACTCAAAACTCAATAAAAGGGCAAGAAGGTTTTATTACCTGACTGACTGAAGTAAACAGTTAAAAGGAGATTGTAACATTCACGCACGAAGAATTTAAACTTTACAATTTATGCTTGTCTTATATCGAGGAAAAATTACTGTTTTTCTGGAAATTTGTGAAAAGTACAACAAAACGGCAATTTCTTTCATTTTGTTTGAGATAGTGTAGCGAAAGTGTGATAACGCACTTCAATCTTGAATCTATCATGAAATGTTTCTCCTTGGAAAAATCACAATAAAGTTGCAACATGAATTTCGAAAATTCAATAAATTTTCTATTATTACTTTTTAAATGATCATTTACTTTATTATTATTCTTTTTTTAATTTTATTATTATTAATATTATCGTTATTATTACGACAAATATATCTTAAGGAAGGAGAAACTTTAGCACGCTCTGCACCCGAATCGACAACGTGATTGACCCGCTCATTATGACCCTGAAGATAGCGCAAGAATCACGTTACTCCTGTCCAACAAACGTTTCTGTCCACGTGTATAAATCCCATGCATACCAAGTTTATCCTCCTTCTCATTTATCAACATGCGTCCTTATGATTGGACAGCAAAAATAGTAATTCACTTATACCGAATCTACAGTATTTTTAGATTTGAATAAATTTTCCACACCGATGGATAAATTAACACTAAAACGTCCATAATCTTCGGTATTTTCCATACTGATTTACATGAATTTATAGAAAAATTAAACTGTCTCGAATTTATCATTTTTGACAACTTTTAATTTACACTTTTTTTAATACATTAAACGAACCAGATTGTATTCGAACATTTGGACTTACTTTTGCGAAAAGCGAACGACAGGATCAGCCAAAACATCACTCATATCGATATTACGACCACGTCTCAAGACTTCCGGATGTTTCTTCATCATGAGCCAGCCAACGTGGGAAAAAAAAAAACCTCTTTTACTGTTGTGAGGATCTGCATCGGTTTCCGTATATTTGTGATGTACTCTATGGTCTCTCACCCAATCGTATAGTGTATTCTAAGAAAACAAAAAGAATAGAGACGTTTGAAATTAATGTGAATGATAAGGATCCATAAATAGGATACGATCTTTATATAAGTACAAAAATAACAACCAAAAAAGGTCGACAGCGATGGCTGCGCGGTCGGTGTCTGGTTTTCGCGGTCTCCCAAGTTAGGCAGCCTCAGGCGAGGTCAGTACTCGATTCGATGACCGCTTAGCCATGCACCAGCTCGCGCATTAATCGCTGAGCGGGAGTCAATATTTCTGAGTTTTCGATGGTGCTTAACCAACGAAAACTACACTGAGAAAAAAATTTTGTTGAAAATACCAAATACGTTTTGTTGCCTTAAAATTTTGTTGGTTTAAACATTGCTCAGATGCACTAAATAAGCTACAGTTGTTTCAACTAAACGTGTCGGTTAAATCTTATTTATCTGTTCAACATTATGATTTTGTCAGAAAAACTACTACCATTTATTTGATTTTTTCTGATTTTTATTTGGTCTAATAAAATGTGCATTTGATTATGAATGTTTTTCTTTGTTTTTCTTTGTTCCATCGACTAAAAGTTACTTCAATTTAATTAAGTCATTTGTTCATATTAAAAACGATTACTTTGTTTCTCTAAAAATAATTTATTTAAAGATACGCATTATTTTGCTTTGGTGATAACTATATTTCACGAAAATACAACAAAAATTTTTGTTCACGTACTGGAAAAAGCAGCATTTAAATTATCAGAGTGAAAAGTTCAATTGAACGGTGTATACTTATAACAACAAAATGCTGCGTTGATAAGCGAACACATTTTTTTCAAAATCAAGAATAGATTCAGTTAATTCGGTATGTTGTAATCACAAAGGAACGAGACAATTTTCTTTTAATTACGAAACTGCTTTAAACAATTGGACATAAAATTTGAAGAAATAAGAATTCGATTAAGTTGCGTAAAACTCAGTTATTTCAAAAGCTAAAAGATAGTTAATCGAATTAAATATCTTTTTTTTCCAACTAAAACCGATATTGAGTGAACCAAAAACCTTTTTTTAGTGAAAGGTCTTGATTTGTTGTATAATCTACATATATTGTTAATGTGAATGAATATGAGGTTGCTGTAACGACACATTCCTTCGTTATAAAGAAATACGTAGCTTTTATAACCTTATCCCTCGTTCATAATAAACGAATATGCATAATATCGATCAATCAAATATTGTTCGATTTAAATATAAAAACGCTTAATTTAAACAAAAGACATTTGTAATTCACATGAGGACAATATATACATTTAAATATATTTTTTTTTCATCATGAATAAGTTTTTGTTTTTGATTTTGAGATATGTATACAAACTTCTTAAGGCGCTCTATCCGTTGTCTGAGTGCGAGAGGGATAGCTAAAAAGCAAATTCCCATTTTTCTCGGAGAAAAAGGAACAATATAAGATCGCCTTATAAGCCAAAAATATGTATTCACCTGGTTTTTTAACGTAATGACTCACATAATCATACACGTAAGAACATCTAGTGTTTCTCACGGGACTGTAACCCGTGGTGTTAGATACAAATGTTCACTACCTAATTCTTCATCAGAATCGGTCGGAACGTCGTACCCTACTCGGCTCCCGCAATTTATGCCCATCTACAGACCGGCGTGTATGTGAGAAACTTGGTGCTCTGCGTCACACGGTGGCCAGAACGAGAAGCTACTTTAACGTTGCCATCGTTGCTCCAAACATTATTTTATTCGTTTAGCAAAATTCTTATACGTTATATGTTTAATTCGTTATACGTTATACGTTAATATATATGTTTAATTCGTTATACGTTATACGTAATACGTTATACGTTAAATTCTTATACGTTATGGTACAAAGGTAAGGGTTTGACCTTGCCTTTGTACCATAAGCCACTGCGCGACTGAGTCGAGTAGCACGTTTATTTCTTTTTCCTCCTAGAAAACTCCAAGTCTTATTAATTTCATAATGAGACGTGTTAAAGGAAATTTTAGCCCCGACTCAAATATTATATTGTTAAATGAAAGGAACCGTTAGGTAAAAGGAACAACAACATTTTCACAATCTACGTTTTACGAATGAGTTTTTTCACTCTCATACGAAATCCTATGTTTTATCAATTATTTTATTTTGAAAGAAACTTTTCTTTGCAATAAAAAATATGTTTTGTTCGATCAAGCAAAGTAATAGAAAAAACAGCAAAGTATGCTCTTGACGCATACCTTACATCTGAATTATCATCGATTCAAACGAAATATCAATTTTCACTAATTATACACGGAACTCCATCAAAATAAATTTACTTTCGATAATACAGCGTTTTGTGCAATTGGAAACATGAATAGATGGAGATGGAGAAGAAACAAAACTATCTTGTCAGGTTAACAAACTAATTGGTGTTCGAAACGATAATTTAGTTGTTGCCAATCTACTCATTGAATTCTACCTCATTGGCTTATGGTACAAAGGCACAGTCAAACCCTTGCCTATATCGTATAAAAATTTTGCTAAACGAACAAAATAATGCTTAGAGCAACGATGGCAACGTTAAGGGGTTACCCCCACTTGTAGCGCAAAAAAAGGTCTTTTTCACGAATTTTTTTAAAGAAAACTACAAAACTTTTTTAATCGATCACTATATCATCTTAAAGAACACATCTTGAAGAACTTTCAGTAATTTTTTTATTGAAAAATATTACATTGTTAAGTGGCAAATGGCCGTCAATGAAATAATGTTTTTATTTATACGGTTTGCGGTGACCAACATTGCGGCGAAGTGGATCATCTGAAACAAAAAATGTGGATGGATTTAGTCAAATATAAGTATAAACTAGTCTTTAATCGAAGGATTTAAAAAAAATATTCATTTTTCACAAAATGGCGGACAGTCAAAATTAATGGTTCGATTTTAACGAAAAAAAACGGCCGTTTTTTGGCTATAAAACGGTCATTTTTTTCGAAACAAAAAATCGAACAATTAAAGACTACATTTTTATGTATTAAATAAGCCTGCAAAATTTCAAGAAGATCGGTTCATTAGTGTTCGAGTAATCTTGGTCACCGACTTCAGAAATGCCATTTCGAGAAAAACGCCTTTAAAGTTTCAATTTCAGTTTACACGAAGAAAATAATTTTTTTTGTAAACTTACATAGAGTCATCTATTCCGGGTCTATACAGAAGTTCTTCCGCCGACGATGCCGCTTGTAAAACGGAAATTTGGTGTTGCCTTCGTAACATTCTTCCTTCACGAGTGCTCTCGGCCGCACGTCTCTCTGCCAGTGCAATCCGTGCTTCGTCCATTTTATCAGCGTATTCGTGCGCGTTGTGTCCACAGCTCACTCCAATTGAGTTCAAATAAAATAATAATGATTTTGAATCTTCGTTGAATAGTCCAACGGCAATATAAGCTGCTAAATTTACAACGATTGCTCCACTCGAGACGATTTTTGGACTGATTTTCCAAGTAAGTTGATTGAAGCTTTCGTTGTTATTTTGATTGAAGCCACCGACGCATCTTTCGAGTAAAGTTTCTTTACTCAGATCGTTGTATATAGGTCTGATGGCATCCAATACATTTGATGGAAGTGGTCTGTAATCGTGTTGGAAAGCCTCGTTTCTCGCCTGAGCTCGTTGATATGAACATCACGATTCTTCACCGGTTGGACATCTCTTATGGTGTGGATTTGCATCGGTTAAACTGTAATGATCGAAGGTCGCCCATATTGCCTCATACATATCGTGAACAGAAGCAGAATGGCGTCGAACAGCAAGTCCATAGTACACAGTGAGCTTGTCAATAAATTTTCCTGTCAGCTTTCCTGTACCACCAAGCTTTTTGTTTTTTTTTACTAAATTACGAAGGCGGGATCCCATAAGCTTTTGGACGTGTCCGATGCATTCTTTTTTTATAACTTCTACGTCGTCATAAGGATGAGAATTTACTAGCCCAGTGTATGTCTTCGAATCTCCGTCTCCAGTATAGTAACGGTACAGGACATTATATTTTGCTATTGAACGCTTGAAGATTTCGATAATAGAGTCCACCTCCATTTTTCCCGAGGAGCCTTCGTGATTTGCGCTGCAGTTATCTTCGTGTGTTTCGTACCATTCTTCGTATTCCGCATCATTTAGTTTATGTTTCCACGATTCACAGATTTTACAAAACGCACTTTTTACCACAAGATCAAGTACTTTTCCACTGTAGTAGCCTATGACTGATGTAACTCCGAACAACGACGTATATCCTCGCTTCCTCCAGGATCCATCTCCGGAAACTGTTAATTTAGAAGCTGCATCGCTTGCTGCATTAGGTGTATTTTCAATTTCTTCTCGTACGGCTTTTTTAAATATTACATCTGCACATGTTTTCACAGACTCATAAATACTTTTTAAAATTATTGAATATGTAGTCTCGGTAAGAAACCTTGGCATGTCCATAAGTCCGCAAAATTTTTGTGCTCCAGCCATTCCTATGCCGAGAATTCACATAGTGAATATAAATCGACGATTTATTTCATACGAATCTGCCACAAAAGGAGAAGATGGTATCAAATTATCTGCACATGAGTCACATTTCACAACGACTTTGAAGCCTAGTCCTCTTGCATTTGCAGTTTCAAATTTAATATTTCCATTACACGTTTTGCACGTCACTAAACTTGAAATAGTAGCAAACACAACACAAAAGTTTAAAATGCGATATTCAATATTAGGATTTTGATTCACAGTCATATCAATATTATCTTTCAGTTTCTTCGCAGACGTGCTGAAACTTTCAGTTTCCGATTCGGCCAGGTTCGGGTTAAAAATACCCTTCCTTTTTTTTGGTCGAGATTTCTGTAAATTATCACTGCTTCTTGTTTCTCGCGAACCTTTTTTTCGATCCATTTTTAAATGTAAAATAAATAAAAACTGCGCTTATAATATTGTGAACGGCGGAAATAAATACGTCTCATATAGTCGAACTTTCGAGCTACACTGACGAATTTAAACCATAAAAGGCAACGACAATTCGTTTCTACAAATTCCAGTCTATTATATGAACGTTGTGAATACCAGGTATACGACCCTTTTCATAGAGCAATGGACTGAAACCGGAGAGAGTGTCGAGCGCGCCAGGCGGCAGATTAGCCGGTCGTTTACACAACGGATTCTTCTCTTTCATCGCTCATATCTCAGTCAATTTTGTTCGGATCGACTTGAAATTTTCAGGCCATATTCTCAGATACTTATACTTCAAAAAAATGCAATAAAAAAAAATCGATTTTTTCAAAGTCGCAAGTGGGGGTAACCCCTTAAAGTAGCTTCTCATTCTGGCCACCGCGTGGCGCAGAGCACCAAGTTTCTCGCATACACGCCGGTCTGTGGATGGGCATAAATTGCAGGAGCCGAGTACGTTACACCGTTCCGACCGATTCAGTTGTAGAATTAGGTAGCGAACATTTGTACCTTATACCACGGTTTACAGTCCCGTGAGAAACACTAGATTTTCTTACATCTATGACCCCATGGTCATTGTGGTAAGAAATCAGGTGAATACATATTTTTGAATGATAAGTGATTCGATAGAACATATTTGAGAATCGAAAAAAACAAAACATTTATTGATGATATGAATATTGTGAATTAAAAATGTCTTCCGTTTGATTTAAGCTTTCGTATTTTCAAACCAACAATATGCAATTGTTGAATATGTTAAAAAAATACTTCAATGAAACAAAAGAATATTGTATAAACTTTATATTGGTTCGTTACAATCGTATATGTCAATGGGAGAACTACATATTTATTTATAATGAACGAAGGATAGAGTTGTAAGAGCTACGTATTTGTTTTAAATAAACGAATGTGTCGTGTCACAGTAACTACATATTCGTTCACAACACGACTACATGTAGACTAAACAACAAAACAAGATCTTCCATTGAAATAGATTCCCGATTCACACAATATCGGATTTAGTCGGAAAAAAGATATTTGGTTCGATCGACTATGTTTTAGCTTTTGAAATAACTGAATTTTACTCAACTTAACCAAATTTTTATTTCCTCAAATATTATATCCACTTGTTTAAAGCAGTTTCGTAATCAACATAAAATTGACTCGTTTGATTTTAATCACAACTGACAGAATCAACTGAATGTAGTCTAGATTTAACAAAACGTATGCGCTTATTAACACACCATTGTGTTGCAATAAGTATACATCGTTGAATTGAACTTTTTATTTTGTTGATTCAAGTATTGGTTTATTTAGTACGTCAACAAAATATTCTGTTGTATTTTCATAATATATAGTTGAACTTATTCAAACGAAAAATTTTGTTGAGGTAAACAAATTTTTGCTATACCAACAAAATTTTTTTCTCAGTGTACAAAAATAGAGTCGCCTGCATCGGGCGAGTTTTCCACAATTTTTCTTGGCCCTCGTGCAAATGCGATACAGTTGTGCATTAGGAAAGAGTGGCTGTGGGCAACACTCTTGGAGGGTCTCCCAGGAAATTAGAACGTAGTGAAGTGCAAAAAAAGTGGGGTTAAAGTGATGCGGATGAGCTCGTAAAAATCCGCGAGAGTATACGCAGGAACAATAAAAAATAATAATAATAAATGAAAATATTCTCAACTAATATCAACTAGACTGATTAAACTCCTATGCTTACTTCGCCAGCAGTAAGGTAAGAGATGAGTAGAATTATACGAAGTGGCATGTTAGCCTTGTACGATCGATGTGTCCAGTAACGGTGTGCACCACCAGTAACTCCAAAACCCGATATGGTGGCTATAAACCAACCTGGATAATAATAAGCAACAAAACATTTAACTGCACATTTGACGTTAATTATTTATATGCACAGATTAGGCTACAACTCTTGCTATCTTGAGGTAGTAGTCTCCCGAAAACGTTTTTCTATAGAATTTTTTTTAATTTTAAGAACATATCCAGAACACTATTGTGTAATTACGTGCAAAATTAAAAAAAAACATCATTCGAGATATTGGAAATCAAAGATTGCACAGTTTTACATGTGTTCTTACGGGGAGCGGTAGGAAATTTCACATTACACGCAATAACTCCGAAACTTTTCTACAGATTTTTTTTTTAATTGTCACTTACAGAGGAGCATATGACGAAGTTTGTCAAAAAAAACAAGAATCTTGACCATTTACATTCGAAGATATAGCGATATAAAGTATATGTTATGTGTATTAGATAGGGAAACGTAGTTATTTCAGAAACTCTAAACTTTGTATTAAACATTTTTCCGGAAAGTTTATATATTTTTAGATTCCTATAAAATGTAACAACTATCATTATTAGATTATTCCTCAAGTTATATCCAAGTTTCCGAATATTGGCCGGGGAGTGAACTTTTGAAAGTGACTATGGCGAGACTACTACCTTAAATATAACTTAACTTCAACCTGTATAAATATAGAAAAAACCAATGCATAATGGGATACCTAATAAATCTGTTAAAAAACTATTTTTTGCATAGTGTTTTTCATACAGCAATATCTTTCATAGATTTTATACTAATTCAAGAAATCGGTTGTTTTCAAATACAACTGCAAAGTAAGCATTCAGTATCTCTATCGTCATTTACGTGGCTAGACTTTGCAAAAGTCAACTTTTGCTTTTGGCTTTAGATTTGCTTATTTTATCAAAATGGTTTTTACGCTTTATTAGCTCTTCCGTCTTATCGTACCGTGAAATTGCTTCTTTTGTGGAATATTCCCTTGACGAATGACAGCCGATGGATAACGAAAGGAACAAATTTTTTAATGAAAAATAACGAAAAATGCGAGAGCTTTTTCAGTTACGAGTATAAAGAAATCGACCAAGTCTATTTAAATCAATGAAAATATAATACTTTCTTAGATCCCCTGCTTTGACTCGGTCTCTATACATATGCACTTAATATTTATATCTATCTTTATATTATCTTACTCCATAGTGTCAATAGCTTATGCTCCAATGGGGCAACCGTGAGTAAACCGTAGAGAGCTACAAAGTGAAATCCGAAAATCCATATGACGTTCGACCATACTATGGGTGTTTTAAAGCCGAATGGTCCTATCGGATGATCTTTCGTCAATGAGTGATCAATTTCATCTTCATGTTCGTCCTTAACGAGATCATCTATCTCCGCAATATCCTCGGTATCCTCTATTTCCTTAACAGTCATTGCTTCTGTCGGTGTCATCTTTTGTTCATTCCTTAACGGACAACACCACTGTGACCCCCTATTTTTTTCACATATTTCAAGAATTTTTTTTTGTGGAAAAAAAGAGATATTCGAAAAATTTTTTTTGGGTTTTGTTCCTTGTTTATTAATGTATCAAAAAAACATTTTTTTCACATTTTTCACGCCGCATGGTGGCGCTGGGGAAGCTCTCGCGTCATCTCCGCAGTGGTTCGCGGCACGCAGCAGAACTCTCTTCAACGTCTATCTGAAAAAAAATACCGAGTGTTTTCGTTAATAATATGATATTTTGAAGAGAAGTACATAGGGATTTGGAAAAATATTGATTTTTTAAAAATAGGCACGCCTTTGAAATTAAAGAATGATTTTTGAGCAAAATTTCTCGTCGAAAATAGGCTATAACTTTTATAATTATTGAGATATCGAAAAAATCTTATGTACTTCTCTAGATAATCTACTTTTACTGATACAGTAGAAATTTGAAGTCGATCGGATAAAAATTGCTCGAGTTCTGCTGCGTGCCGCACTCAAAAAAGTGATTTTGAGAAAAACGCATTTAACCCATTAAAACAATTTTTTTCAAGGGATTTTTTTTATGTTGATAACAATCTTACATCCATTAATATATCCAAAATATATTAAAATATCCAAATAATGTTTTCTAGCAGATAGATACTTAAAAAAATACGTAACTACAGAAATTAAAGGTATTCGGATGTAAGGGTAGTACACCCTTAAGGATGCATTTTTTCGAAAAATGCAAAAATATGTATCTCTTAACTTTTGAAACTGTTAATTATGCAATTTTTTTCACTTCCATATCGAGCATATTCTATTTGTTATAACGTTTTTTTTAATTTTCAACCCCTATAACTTCGGCTTATTCACCCCCTCAGGGCTGAAAAAAATCGAGTAGTCATAACTTTTTATGAAGTATTGAATGCAATTGGTTTGATTTTGCCCCCTTGTCTGCATATATATGGAACTGAACAACCTCCCCTAGGAGACCTCAAATTTAGAGGTGTATTTCACCCCTTAAATATGAGTTTCCGCAAAAAAAAAAATGTTTATCTCTTAGATTTCAATGTAGAATAACATACTCCAAGCGGAACAAAATCGGCGGGGTACACCTGGGAAGGTTTCCTTGTTAGAAATAGAACTGTATCCTTAGATAGATTAAAGCCTGCATATGTCACGAAAAACGACGACGACGTCACCAACAAAGATGACGATCAACCGATGGGAAAGCATCACTGGGGTTCAGTTGTCGATAAGCCAAAAAAGATTTATGGTAAAATAGAAAAAAACACTGTATCATTCCCTTGTCAACCGGCAAGGTTACTGGGGGGTGGGGGGGAGGAATAGATGTGGCGACTTCGCAACAAAAAACGATGGCCGCAAGGCGGCGCGTTGGTCTGAAAAAATCAGAAATGCCAATACCTTAAAAAAAAGAAAAGAGAGACAGAGGAGGAGGTTGGTAGCCACAGCTAAAGAGGAAAAAAAAAGATTTTTTCCGACGAACAACTGTGTACATGCTAATCAGCAGAAATATTATATTTAATATTATTAAATCAAAAAAATAAAGCAATAAGTTGTTAATAAAATATATTTTGTGTGGATGAAAGTTATTAAAACCCCACAAAATTGGTGACACCGTCGTGATTTGATGTATTATGAACTACTCCCTGGACAACAGACGGTGACCGCCAATTCATATATCGAGCAGCTTCGCAAATTGGCTGCTGCAATGCGAACAAAGAGGAGAAGAGTGACAAAGGTGCACTTATTGCACGACAACGCTCGGCCCCACGTTGCTTCAATCATCCGCCAGCTACTGGAAGAGTTTGGTTGGACCACGGTTCCATACCCGCCGTATTCCCCGGACTTGGCACCTTCGGATTATCACCTGTTCCGAGGCCTTAAAACTTTCCTGTGTGATCAGCACTTCAGAGACTTCGACCATGTTGAAAACACAAACTCGGAATTTTTTGAGCAGCAACCCGCTAAGTTTTGGGAGCGCGGCATTCAGTCCTTGCCCATTAGATGGACGTAAGTCATAGACACGGCTGGTAATTATATTGTAGATTGACATGTTTAAATAAAAAACAAAATTATAAATATATCTGTGTATCTGAAGTGAGTCAGAACTTAGTTGCCAACCCAATAGTTCCCTTTTTGGTAATTTTCGTAATTTTGTAAACTTTAAATTTAAGCCCATTATTGTAATTAAAAGGAAAATTGAAAGAGTTTTCTTTGGTTAATTTTGTTAAAATTAATTGGCACCTAAATCATTAATTTTCCTTACTGTTTTTATTAAACTGAATAAATTGTTTTATGATTTTGATTCTCCTACCAATTTCGTCGTCTTTCTTTTTATTTAAAATTATTTTTTCCTTTTCCCCTGGCGATTTTGTGACGAAACCGTCACAATATCAGGATGCGGATCTTCCTCAACATATATTTATATTATATCTATGTAGATCCAAGTACAAATATTTTGTGAGGAAAAAGACAGTTTCATGAGAATTAAAAAAGTGTACAAAAGCATGAATGTACTTTGTAAAGCCTGCACAAAGGTAATTTTTAAATAAAAAAAATGGAAACAAAGTTTTTTTGAAGAAAAAGAATTCTGAGTCTTCCTAAATATTTTTACAGCTACTATTTCTGCACGGTAAAATAATGTTGGTAATTGAAAAAAATCATCCAACTTGCGCAGTAACGAAACATTATTTTTGTAATACCAAATATCAAATTTTTTTCGATCAATATTGTCCTAAATTTTGACACCGTTTAAGCTATGAACATTTGTCGACGTTTTTTTTACGTATCTTTTAACTTTTTGAGTCATGGTGGGACATACATTGTTCCACCTTTTTATTCGTTGCAGTTTTTGATTATTTAACTACTTTTGCCGCAACAAATACCGGATGTTCCATTTGTATATGGTCCGTGAGACATTCATGAATGTACAAAAAATATGTACATTTATTATTTGCTAATTGCACAAATATCATGTAAAAACAAATAATCGAAATTCGTACTTTTTCACGAAAAAATGCATTTTCTACGAATCTACTATGAAAATCGCGATGGCAATTTTATCACAACCTCAATACACTCCAAAGAATTGTTCCAAATTTTTTCAAAATTTTCTGTTCTGTAGTTTTTGTTGAAAAAAATAAAGATCCAATCATTTCTGTACGAGATGCAATAGATAAGATAACAATAGTATTGACTGAAAACGTTCGCTTATTTTCGAATTTTTAGTTCAGATTCGTAATCAGGAACCCCAAAAACCTATGTAAGCAAACTTTCAAGTATATCATACCTAAGGAAAAATGTATGCTTCAAAGGGTTAAGAACGGACTCGGAGAAAACAAGAAATGCTGCCAATTATTACACATAGAAATTTTGAAAAACAATGGAAAGAATTTTCGTTCTGTTTCAATTATATACAAATTTAAATGCCATAAATATGGGTTCTCCTTCAATTAGATTCGTGGATAAATCCTCGAATTTTTGATACCCTGTTTATTACTCGATACGGAAATTTGTATACAGTGTCACAAAAGTAAAGGGACGGCTGAATATTTCCGCAGGTAAGACAATTTCCCAA
Source organism: Rhimphoctona megacephalus (assembly GCA_963989365.1). NCBI lineage: Eukaryota > Metazoa > Arthropoda > Insecta > Hymenoptera > Ichneumonidae > Rhimphoctona > Rhimphoctona megacephalus. The sequence continues at coordinate 13,871,320 of OZ022416.1, forward strand.
AATGTTAAGGTCGTTCTTGAAGTAACTTTTCCCAAGGAACCCAATGGTGACCTTCATTTTGACCTTAGCGATGTCCTTCAAGGTTATTTCAAGGTCAACTTTTGTTTTTCAAATAGGAACCCCCTTTTCTGACATCGGCAATCGATAGAGCGAGAAATTTTACGTACAGATATGTACTTGATTTGCGTGAGTCCCCGTGCCTCTCACGTTTTGGGGTGCTTGATTTGCGTGTGTTACGTCCAGAAGGGACTTTTTGTAACGTGGGGAAATAATAATAGCAAAATTGATAAATAAATGATAGATTGCTGCCACCAGGTTGTACAGAGGGTACAACCAAATAAAAAGAAATAATTCAAATAATAAAGTAACTTGAGAAGGAATCTAAGAGAAAATGAATAGGTAACGTGAAAGGGCTAGGCTTAGGCGAGGGTGTCCGTGCAGTCCCGTACGGGCCCCGGTATTCTCTGAAAATCACGATTACCTTGGTGAGGTGTAAATTATTTAAACAGAATAAACGTAGTTGGGAGTTACAATATTTGGTTTATTTTGAGAATATAATAAAAGAGAAAAATTAATGATACAAAGAAATAATATATGTTCTTGCATATATATATGTATATATTAGGGTGGTTCAAAAAAAATCGATATTTTTTTTTTTCATTTACCGTGTCCTGAACGTTGATATATCGTGAAACAAAAAGCCTCGCGAAAGGAACGCCCAGTAGCACAAAATTAAAAGGTGGCGCAATCCATTTTTGTGTTTTTTTTCGCAATTATATGAGAAAAAATCAAGTTTCCGTAGAAAATTAATAACATCAAATATGCATAATTATTAAAAAATATCTGAGTTTTATATCTAATTATATTTGAATGTAGAAGAACCATTGTATGTCTTTAGATATTGAATCCAAGTATTTGTTTGTCGTCCAAAGGGTATTTTCTGTCGCTGTGATTGTGTACCGAGTGTGAAATATGTCGGTGAATATGCATACTCTTCAAATACATTTTCTGTAAATAACAATGAAAAGTATAGAAAGCTTTTTTCGATTTGTTTCAAGTAGATTTGAACAAAAAATATATTTATGTCTGCGTAAAAAATTGATCAATAAAAAAACAATGGTATCGTTGATAAATTTCTCAGGGTATTGAAATGTGTTTGAATCTAAATAAATTGTAGTGTCGAACTTGCCATTATAGCGAACATCATTATAATCAAGATATCTCATATTCTAAAATGAATGATTTCATCAGTATCGCGTAATAACATATAGGAACTAGTATTCTTGCTCAACCTTTTTTTCAACGTGGTCTGCACAAGGAATTATTGAAATCGCGGTACGGCGCTGTATGTTTTGTTCAGGCAGGTCACTTTGTCTTATGAATTAAGCTGCCCCGAATCTGTTACTTTTTAGTAATGGTTTACCTGAAAGCATGGTTCAACGCTCCGAGTGCTGTAAAAGCTCCGAATCGAGATTTGGAATTCATTAAGGACTTGGTCTTTTGTCAAGAAATAGATAAGGAAATATATCAAGCAGCGGCTACGAAATTTCGTGCTCATTTGTGGTATTTGTCCGAAGAACTTGTTTTGCTGTCTCTCTTTGATGACTCGGTATCATTAGAAATGAAAACAAAAATTGTGCAGTCAGTAAAACAAGTTGAAAGTTCAAACCGAAACACGAAAAAAGTTCAAATTACTAAGAATGCTTTTCATTCATTGGGTGCAAAAGATCTTAGTGATTTTGCTACAAAACAATCATTTACTTTATTTGATAAATTCGAACTCCCACGTGATTTCCTTGATTTAAACACAAGTCTATGGGCCACCAGTGATTCTTATCAATACTGCCGGATCATATGCAATAATATCAGAGCAGTGAATGATGCGGCGGAGCGCGGAGTAGCTTTGATCGAGCAATTTAATGGTTATTTAACAAAAGACGAAACCTAAGTACAATATCTAGTACAAGTTGTCCAAGACCACCGAAAAAAATACCCGTCTTGCGAAAAAAAAAATTATCTGTCAACGATAATGGAAACGGAAGATTAATGTCCTGCCAAAATATTTTTTTTTTACCTCTATATTCTTATATGCGAAAAGGAAATATTGTTGAACGGATATGTGTATTTTACATTATTAATTGTCTATGATAAAACTGATTTTTCTCATCTAATCGTGAAAAAAATACAAAAATGGCTTGCGCCACCTTTTAATTTTGGGCTACAGAGCCTTCCTTGGGCAAGGCTTTTTTTTCACGACACATCAGCGTTCAGGACACGGTAAATCAAAAAAAAAAAATATCGATTTTTTTTGAACCACCCTAGTATATATATATATTTGTATTTCGACTTACGTTACTCTCATACGACGCTCGCATACAACGCGGGGACAATCACCCCCGCGTAATCGCTCCTGCGCTCTACACTCTTTCTCGAACTCCTATAGGCGAGCGATCTCTTGTCGGTGCGCGGTTCGATCGCTTAAGGGAGTTTCTCGCACGATGTCGATGTTAACAATATCGTATAAAGAATTCGTCGAATTATAATAATAATAAAGATTGATATTTGGAATTAAAGATTAAAGAAACGTCCTTGTCGCGAAATGGTACACAATCGAACAAAGCGCGAGTTGATTATCGTACTAAAGACTTATGTCTCTGTGCGGGTCCGCCTGGTGATCAACCGGGTCTTACTACACCGCCGCGAGGATGGCTTTAATATGGAGCCTTTATTCCAAACCCAGGAGTGAACTGTGGCTAAGTTGGGACTGGTGAGCCGCACCCGCCACAGGAACGACGAGAGCTCGAAGAGCTATCGTCCCGGTGGGGTTTGTTGCTTGCTCGGCATTTTTGGGACAGTCCCGGGGTCTTTCCATCGCCGAGTCCCTCGGATCGCGCGATGTGCGATCAGCGGAATTCGACGCGATACATCCGGCCCGCGACAGCGATCCCACGGCCGGCCAGGGCGTGCACAGAGACTTGTTCACGACAAGGACGTTAGATATAAAATATAAAATATAAGATCTAAAATAGAAAATATAAAATATAAAGTAAGATAAGTAATAATTATGATTCCCAGGGAGCGGAAGCTCGTCACATGCCGTTTCATGTAATTACTATCACATATATGTGTATTTACACATATATGCGCCGGAACAAAAAAAAGAATTATTGTGAAACGGGACGTGACACGTGAGTCCCCGTGCTTCTTCAAAACGTGAGAGGCACGGGGACTCACGCAAATCAAGCACCCCAAAACGTGAGAGGCACGGGGACTCACACTAATCAAGCACCCCAAAGGGAACAGAATTTACTACGTCCACGTCGTTGTTCCTGGGTCATGCTAAAAGTAAATCAAATTTTGACCTTCAATGTCAAATTCGACCGATGACTTGATCTGTACGTCGAATTTCTCGTTCTATCGATTGCGGATGTCAAAAAGGGAGTTTTTATTACAAAAAAGTTGACCTTGAAATCACCTTGAAGATCATGGTCAAGGTCATGATCGAGGTCACCACTAGATGCGCCTTGTTAAAATTGATAACTTTGGTCTTAACGATAGAATATAAGAAGCTTCTATTCTTGTCCGAGGTAACCATACTGTGTTTAAGTTTAATTAACCCTGCAGTGATCTTCAAGGTCAAAGGGGACCGGTGACTTAAGTACATATCTGTACGTAAAATTTCTCGCTCTATCGATTGCCGATGTCAAAAAAGGGAGTTCCTATTTGAAAAACAAAAGTTGACCTTGAAATAATCTTGAAGGACATCGCCAAGGTCAAAATTAAGGTCACCATTGGATTCCTTGGGAAAAGTTACTTCAAAAACGACCTTAACATTTTGGGAAATTGTCTTACCTGCGGAAATATTCAATCGTTCTGTTACTTTTGTGACACCCATTATATTGTTTACGGATGATGGAGTATGTAATACTTTCTCTTTATCTTCCGGTTCTTCCTCGCGTTCGAGAGGCTTACTCTCGTTACATGATTATATCACGTGCTAATTTTATACATATCTATACATGCTGGCGAGTTAAATTGACGTTATACTGTCAATCTAGAGACGCGGCAGCGTCTTGACGCCAAGTATAAAAAGAAAAGTTTAAACGGCCAAGGCAAGTCGGGCCGCGTATCTATACTCGAGATTTGGCTGTTTTCCGTTACGCTTGAACTTCAACTCGACACCATTTCAAAACGCGTAGACTTATTGAAAATTTAATGCCATTTTACTAATATATTTGCTGCCTCCTGCTTCTAATGGTACCATTATTTTTTTTCTACGTCCCCTAGAAGTATGTGAACTCATGATGCGAGCACAATTATTTTCGAGTTTCGTTATCGAAAATTTTCTTGCACACCCATATATATAAAATAGCAAAAATCCCCTCCTGGGGGAAAAAACCTGGACAAGTACATTGGTGGTCCCTCGGTTCCCTATGATATCACAAAAAATCCAAAACCCCATTTAAATTTTTTTTTAATGTTTACTAATTTTATTCATATCCCGGAAGGAAACCAACCATATAGATCACGAAATATCCGGCCAAAAAACCAGACTTCATAATAAATGTTACTTTGAATTTATTTCCACAGAACAAAACAGGAATCAAAACATTAAAAAATCAGCGTAGTCAACATGAGAAAAATACCACTTATAATTGGTGTGTAAGAAGTATCAATAGTCTAGAAAAAAAAGTAGGGTCTTTTGAACAGTTGTGAGGTTATAAAGATCGCGGTCAGTTTCAGTTTTGGTTAAAGTAACTTTTATATATATAGGTAAAAGAGTGATACTGCAAAAATAAAGTGTAATTTAATAAATAAACTTTTGAACAGTACCTTAATAAATAATTTTTTTTATTAACCCTAGCCCCAACAATTCATTTTTCCGAACGTAAACTCTAGAACGGAGTCGAAAACAGTGCCTCTTCTCTTTTACCATAAACTGTCTCTTCCATGCAATAATAAAGTTTATTTGGAAACCATTCTCTTCATTTTTTATATAACTAAGAGAATGATGTATGATACCACCCTACGTTTGAACCACCCCAGGTTTGAATTATATATGGTTTTAAACCACCCTAGAGTGGTAGAGACCTTAAATACATGAAAATTCTATTTGCACTTGCAACCCAAAACGGAATCAAGCGATGCGAAATAATTTTGAGCGAAAAGATATTTGATTTGAGAAAAAGAAATTTTATAAGTACTTCACGATTTTTTTTTTTATCTCTTGCTCACGAGATACAATTTGTAATCAATAAACATTATAAAAGAAAAACTCGTGTAGTACTTCGGCCAAAATTATTTTTTCCAATTAAACTTTAGATCTCGAAATTTTGTACGTATACTTTTTTGTTTCAAAATCTTGTTTCGTTATGATTACTTATATTTAAAAACTTTCGGTGCATTCTGATGCTATTGGAGTATTTCTTCGGCATCATTTTTTATGGAATATTTTCCGATCCGTTGATCTGTTGGCATGGATGTTTCGGTGCAATATTTTTTGAAATTTCGTTTACAAAGTTAAAAAAAAAATCAAGTTTTTACTTGTTCATTGTTCTTTTATGCGTCGTATCTTCTCAGAACTACTGTACGTTTTAAGTAATCTAATAATTTTATAAGTATTGACGGTTTATTACGAAGATTAAATTATTTTGAACACTTCTTAGAACAATATTTCACATTGCATTTTTAGTCTGAATATAATCGCGATACACCAGCTCAAAATTAGATCATGTATCCATTTTTAGCCGAAATCATTAAAAAATCACTTGAGCGACCTCTAAAATTTTTATTCAAAATTCAATTCTTGAGATAATCACTTTTTGATAAAATGTTACCATATTTTGCTGCAATACCGAAAAAAATGTCAATTCTTTTGCATTACTTAGATACATACATAATATAGACATGTTTAATTGGCATGCTATAAATTTCATACCCGAATACGTACACAATATTGATATATTTAATTAACAAGCTATGAATTCCATACAAAAAGTCGACAAATCCTAGCCAAAAAACAGTATAAATGCTGTGAAAAAAGCTGAGACAAGTACATTTACGCCCCCCCCAAATACAGTAGCACTCAAAAGTATTTTGACAAATACTTTTTTTTATTATTATTTTATTTGGATATATTTTTATTTATTTGGATATTTATTTATTTGGATTTATTTGGATATAAATTGGATTAACTGAAAACAAAATATGAAACATAAAAATCAATCGTTTATTTTTTTGAAAGGTATTCAATGTTCTACAGAATAGTGGCAAAATGGCCCTCGTTCGCAACAAAATAGTAAGAGTAATTTTTAAAAAATGAGGAAACTGGTCGATCAAAAGTATTTTGACACTGTTGAAAAAATTCTTTTTTAACATATAATTATAATCTGCAGTAATGAGCAAGTCAATATTTAGTAGCATATCCCTTGGTCTTTATGACAGCCTCCCACCGCGTCGGTATTGAGTCGACCAATTTCTGTAATCGTTTCATCGGAATTTTATCCCACTCATTTTTGAGAACTACATATAAAGCGTGTTTATTCGAATAATTTTGAATAACACCGGCACACAAAAATAAAAAAGTGGTCAGTACTTTTGACCAGACCTACTTCTTTATATGTTTTTCAATGCCCTGAATTCGAATCCGGAGCCCGTTTTGCTCCATCTGGCTTGAGTTTGGAGTAAATTGCGAAAAACGCTAAAAATCGCTGAAAATCGCGAAAAGTTGAAGTACTAGTGTGTTTTGATCTAATGTGAGTAGATTTCTTATTAATTTTGAAGCCCTCAATCTAAATCTAGTGCCTTCTTTGTCCATTCAAGTTCAAAATTCTAAGTTATTTGTGAAATAACTGAAAATAGCTGAAAATCGTAAAAAAAAAATTTTTAAACAGTTCTCCGCTTGTATCGAACTCTTTTGTCTTCGAGTAATCTATGCAGCGGATTTCTCTTTCGTTTTCTACTTTCATTCGTTTCTCTATTTAGCATCCAGCAAAAATCCGCCATCATATTGGCATCCCACCTTCCTTGATACCGAGCTTCCATGACACTTATGTCTTGATGAAATCTTTCACTTTGTTCTTCACTATAGTCTCCAAGGTTTTGAGGAAAATAGTCAAGGTGAGAGTGTAGGAAGTGCAATTTTCACTCCAGAGCGTGAAAAACATCCCCAAACCATCACACTACCACCTCCAAGTTTGACCGTGGGTATTTGGTATCAAAAATCATATTTTTTGTTTTCAGGTCGTCGAAGGTACTTAATACGATCAGATGACATTAAATTAAATTTGCTCTCGTCACTCCACAAAATTTTGAACCAGTCTGAACTTGACCACGATATGTGCCGTTTTGCGAATGCAAGTCGGGACTTTCTGTTTTTTGTAGATATTAAAGGTTTTCTCGTCGGTCTTCGTTCATGTAATCCGAAGAGCGTCGTTTGACAGTAGAAACGTGAATGTCTACGTTATATTTTTCTTTCAATTCATTTTTAATCATTATAGCCGACTTCCGAACATCACTTGTTGATAGCTTTTTTATAATACAATCGACTTTAAATGTTTTTTTTTGGACGGCCACTTCGAGCTTCAAGCAACTTCTGATTGTTTTAGTCCTTGCTTTAGTGCATTTATAACGGCTTTTTTAAAGTCACTAGAATATTCCTTGCATTTCGGCATATTGAAATGACCACAATAAGTAATATAAGTACAAATCAAAACTAAGGAGCAAATAACGTCCGTGAATTCGTGACGCTGACTACGTGTCAAAATACTTTTGAGCTCGCGGTAGATCACGTTCCTCCAGCGGCGCAGAATATAAACAAACAAGTCGAAACCTGATGCTTTCAAATAAGCGCAGTTATACTGCTCTTCACTATACTCAAGACATTTGCTGATAAAGTTTTATTTTGAAAGAAATAATAACGAATTTTATGTTGTCAAAATACTTTTGAGCGCTACTGTAGTCGTTCTAGTTAATCCCCCCCACTACCCAGCGCCAAAATACCGATTCCCACAAAAATTAACAAAAACCCGTCTAAGTCGTTCATGCAAAGATCTCCGCACAAAAATCCTTTTTAAAAACCAACTCATCATACAAAGTTTTATGGGTAACCGCTCTCATTATCTTATCAAATTAAGTCAAATTGTACAGAGGTGATAATTTCATTCTCGTAAATGTTGTGAGTTCACAAAAAGTTGATAAATAAATAGAGATCTACTAAAGTATATGTGGCCAAGTACGTGGGATTTTATTATGTTTATAAAATCTATAATTATGTTCATATGCCATTTCTCTAATTAATACTTTATTACAATGAATTCTATGGCTTGGAACTACAAGGGCTTTAAAAAAAAAATACAGAATTGCATTAGCCTACGTGAGCTTGAACGCTGCCACACTCTCATTTGTAATATTTGTAGTATAGTTTTATTGGTAATAAAAAACTGTGCGTATCCGCTAAACATACGATGTTAAACTTCTATCAACCGAATGGTTTTACCAATCAAATTATACTATACCATACTTTAGAATCATGGGATAATTTATTATGTTATTTAGATGATTGAAATATATTTTAACATTTTTTGAAGCTTTTATAAAATATTCATAAGCTCCATATACTTGGCCATGTATGCTTCAGTATATCTCTATTTATTTAGTAACTTTTTGTAAAGTTGGAACTTAATTTTTTGCGAGGATTGAATTCTTGATATTTTGCTCGATTCGAATTCAGTTGATAATTTTGTTCAAGGGATTTTAAAATTTTTTGAGGGTTCGATCACTTTTTTGAGGAAAAAAAATTATTTCGGAATTTTTTGCAGGCTTGAACATTTTTGGGTGTATTAAATAAATAAATGAGGTCATTTTTTTCGAGGGCTACGAAAATGTACTTGTCTCAAGTTTTTTAGAGCACGCACGCATGCTGTTTTTTTTTAAATTTATTTGTTTACTTTTTGTAAAGCATTGAAAGCTTCTCATTGAACCGTCCCTAAATAACAGTGGAAAATACAGCGATTTAATTAGCCGCAACCATTTGAAATATTTATAGGCTAATTACTTTCTGCTTCTCCGCTCAACATATACGATGTCGAACTCTTATCCAATTGTTACTGATCAAATTATACTTCAGAAGTGTGAACCAATTTGTATTGGTATTAGACGTTAACGTAGTGGTCGCCTAAGCATTCTCACATAGAATCATTATAAGTTCAGAGGACACATTCAGGACAGCATTGTATGAATACGTGCAAAGTTCTTCGACCACCATTCCAACGATTCACCATTCCAGATTCGATATATGTCCTATCTAAGATGGCGTAGTTCGACATATATTTTTGCGACACGTTCAAAATGTCTTATTTCTCACAATAACTTAAGAACTTGTCTACAGATTCTTTTTAGAAAATTCTCATTGATTGAGGAACAAATGATGACGTTTGAAAAAAAAAATTATTGACCGTTTCATCTCGGAGTTATAGCGATAAAAAGTATGTTTTATGTGTGTTTAAGTGGTCATTTCTGAAACTATAAACTTTATATTCGGCATTCTTTTTAATACTTTATATGTTTTTACATTGAGTTAAAATATAGCAGCAACCATTATTAAATTATGTCGCGAGTTATATCCCAGCTTTCATAGATCGACCAGAGAATCAACTTTTGAACGTGACTGTTGCGATATTCCTACGTTAAGGCAGTCACCCCGTGTGATATGTTGAAAAAATCGATTTGTTTTTGCATAAATTGATTTATATACATGTGTAGAATATGCTGGTAAAGTGATTTTCCAATATTCGAAGTTATTGGAAAATTACAGCAATTAGAAGACCAGGCGTTCGGAGCACTTGGTCGAGAGGTCGGCGGGGCGGGGCACCGGGCCTTTTGTGACGCTTCGGTTTATTACCTGAGACCTTTCCATATACATGTACACTCGTATTAAGAGTCGCGGTAGCGACTCGAGACAAGTACATTTACGAAGCGAGTCGCACAAGACACTTTTACCAGAAGGACCGTGATTCTACTTCTTCTCGAAAATTGTTTCTTTAATATAAACTAAATTACAGGATTTTGAAGGTTCATTTAAGTTCACATATTTTCTTTTTTTCTCTTTCGATCGCCACTAATTAGAACCTCGTAGCTTAAATAGTATTAAAAATATTAATGTTTTTTTTTTTCGTTGTGCCGAAAAATTAAGTATTTTTTCGCACACATTTTGATGCGCAACTGTCTTTTTCGCAGTCGTTGTCTAGTGACACTAGTGATATTGGTAAAACTCTGGTAATATTCAAACGATCGCTGGATATGACAACTAACCGACAACCGTACTATATTTTTGAACAGCCATGAGGTTATAAAGATCGCGGTTAGTTTCGATCGACTTTTGGTTACAGTGACTTTTATTATAATAAGAAAGTGATAGTGCGAAAATAAAAAAGTGCAATTCATTCCAATCATCTTTCGAACAGTGCTTGAACAAATATGTATTTTTTATTATTTTTATGCCTGTAATTTTATTTTCCACATCTAACTCTACAATGGAGTCGAAAACGATACCTTTTTTCTTTTACCATAAAATGTTCCTCGAATGCAATAATAAAGTTTATTTAAAAACCATTCTCCGTTTTTATTTTTTATAACTAAGAGAATAGTGTATGATAAACTCGTATTCGATGATTATTTAATATCTTTGTCGTGAAGTTATAAAGATCGGGGTCAGTTTCAACTTTTGGTTAAAGTGACTTTTATATATATAGATAGAAGAGTGATAATGCAAATTTAAATGTAATTCAATAAATAAACTTTTGCATAGTGCCTAAATAAATAATTTTTTTATTAACCCTAGCCCCAACGATCCATTTTTCTGAACGTAAACTCTAGAACGGAGTCGAAAACGGTGCCTCTTCCCTCTTCTCTTTTACCATAAAATGTCCCTTGCATGCAATAATAACGTTTATTTGGAAACTACTCTCTTCGTTTTTATATAACTGAGAGAATGGTGTATGATACCACCCTAGGTTTGAATTATATATGGTTTTGAATCACACTAGATTGGTAGAGACCTTAAATATATGAAAATACTATTTGCACTTGCAACCCAAAACGGAATCAAGTGATGCGAAATAATGTTGAGCGAAAAGATATTTGATTTGAGAAAGAATAAAAATCATAAGTACTTCACCAATTTTTTTTTTACCTATTGCTCATAAGATATAATTCGTGATCAATAAATGTTATAAAAGAAAAACTCGCGTAGTAGTTCGGCCAAAATTCTTGTTTCCAATCAAACGATTGCTCTCGAAATTTCGTGCGCATACTTTTTTGTTTCAAAATCTCGTTTCATTATGAGTACTTTTATTTAAAAACTTTCGGTCCATTCTGATGCTATTGGAGTATTTCTTCGGTATCATTTTTTATGGAATATTTTCCGATCCGTTGATCTGTTGGCATGCATGTTTCAGTGTAATATCTTTTGAAATTTTTTTTTTACCAAATTAAAAAAATCAAGTTTTTACTTGTTCGTTGTTCTTTTATGCATCGTGTCTTCTCAGCACTACTATACGTATTAAGTAATCTAAGAATTTTATAAGTATTGACGGTTAATTACGAAGATTGAATTCATTTGAACACTTCTTAGATCAATATTTCACATTGCATTTTTAGTCCGAATATAGTCGCGATACACCAGCTCGAAATTCGATGATGTATCCATTTTTAGCAGAAACAATTAAAAAATCGCTTGAGCCACCTTTAAAATTTTTATTCAGGATCCAATTCTTGAGAGAATCACTTTTTGATAAAATGTTACCATATTTTGCTGCAATACCGAAAAAAATGTTAATTCTTTTATATCATTCAGATACGTACATAATATAGGCATGTTTAATTGGCAAGCTATGAATTTCATACAAAAAAGTCAACAAATCCTCTCAAAAAAACAGCATATATACTGTAAAAAAAGTTGAGACAAGTACATTTACTCCCCCCAAATAGTTGTTCCGGTAAAAAATCTCCTTCTGAACGTGAACCCTAACAAAAGTTATAAAAGAGATTTCCTCCCAAAAAAACTAACCTTGCAAAAATTCTCTCATTCACATTAAATCTCTCAAAAAATTATAGAACCCCACAAAAATTTTCTCAATAAATTAGAAACTTACAAAAAGTTATAAGACAGCCTCACAAAAATTTACCAATCAAATTATAATCTCACAAAAGATGCTAATTCAAATTCGACCAAAAATGAAGTCTAAACTTTACAAAAATAAATTAAAACTATAAAAGCATTAATAGTAAAATCATTAAAGCCTATTAACTTCTTATAAAAAATCTTCCAATTAATTTAAAATATGGATGTGCTACAGTACAGTTGTTCTATGCAAAAAGAACAAGAATAAAAAATTGGAATGAAAAAAATTCCGATACAACAAAAAATTTCAAAAGAAGAAAATTAGATTGAAAAAAAAATTTTGGCCGAAGTACTTGGCAAGTTTATAGCCATGAATGAATTAAGCAAATTGAATTGAATTGAGCACATTATATAAATTATAATCAAAAAAACTAAATAATAATTTTTAAATAAAAAAAATAATTTTTATTGGAAAAAAATTGGCTTAAAGTAGTTCGCTATTTTTTATTACTAAATGTACACAATGTACTATGCATAATTGATAAACTTTGTCAAAACCTCGCTATGTACTTCAGTCGAAATTTTTTTTTTCCATCCAATTTTTTTTAGTCGGTAACTTTGTCAGCATAAATTTGATTGTTTCGCAAATTCAAAAAGAGATTAAGTATATGAAGAAATATTCTAATAGAAATAAAATGCACCTGAAGTTTTGAAATGAAAAAAAAAAAACAATCAGAATGAAACCAGCCCAAAATGGAAGCAAGTGATGCGAAACCATTTTGAGCTAAAAGAAAAGAATTTCATAAGTCCTTCAACAATTTCTTTTTTTTTACCAATTGCTGATGATATAAAATTCGTAATCAATAAACGTTATAAAAAAACTGGTGCAGTACTTCTGCCGAAATTCTTTTTTCTAATCGAACGTTTGCTCTCGATATTCTGTGCACATACCTTTTTTTGTTTCAAAATATCGTTTCGTTTTGATTTCTTTTATTCAAAAACTTTAAGTGCATTTTGATGCTATTGAAATATTTTTTCGGTGTAATTATTTATGGAATATTTTTCGATACGGATTTTTTTTTCCTAACAATTTTTTTTTTAATTCGACGTATAATTTACATACTTTATTTTGCTCCGAGAATTTTGTTTTATTTAGATTTTTTATTAAATTCGAAAACTTGGTGCATTTTATTTCTGTTGGTATGTATATTTCGGTCTAATATTTTTTTGAACATTTTTTGTTTACAAAATTTAAAAAAAATGAGTTCTTAATTGTTCGTGGTTCTTTTATATGTCATATCTTTTCAGACCTACTACAAGTTTTTAAGTAATCTAATAATTGTATAGTTCTGACGGTTAATTACGAAGTTTGAATTCACTTGAATACTTCTTAGAGAACTATTTCACATTGCATTTTTAGTCCCGATATAGTAGCGATATAATAGCACGAAATTCGATCATGTATCCATTTTTAGTTAGCCGAAATCAGAAAAAAATCGCTAGAGCGGCCTTTAAATTTTTTATTAAGGATCGAATTCTTGATAGAATCACTTTTTGATAAAATATTATTATATTTTGCTGCAACATCGAAAAAAATGCTGATTTTTTTGTATCACCCAAGTATGTACACAATATAGACATATTTAATTGACAAGGTATGAATTTCACACAAAAAGTCAACAAATCCCCGCAAAAAAACAGCATAAATGCTGTAAAAAAAAGTTGAGACAAGTACATTTACTCCCCCCAAATAGTTTGTCCGGTAACAAATCTCAGTTTCGACACAAAACCTTCACTAAAAATTCTAAAAGAGATTTTCTCCCAAGAAAACCAGCCTTGCAAAAATTCTCTGATTCATATCAAATCTCTCAAAAAATGATAGGAGAACCACATAAAAATTTTCTCAATAAATTAGAAACTCGCAAAAAGTTATAAGAGCCTCTCCAAAATTTATCAATCAAATCATAATTTGACAAAAGATGCCGATTCAAACCTGCCCAAAAATTAAGTCTAAACTTCACAAAAAGTTATTAAATAAATAAAAATGATAAAAGCATTAATAGTCAAATACATTAAAACCTATTAAAATCCAATAAAAACACTTTCAACGAATTGAAAATACAGTTGTTCTACCTAACAAAAATAAGAATAAATAATAATTATGAGAAAAAATTTTGATACAAAAAAGATTTCAAACGCAAAAAATTAGATTGAAAAAAAAATTTCGGCCGAAGTACTTGGTGAGTTTTTTCACTTAATTTACATAATATATCACTTATGGTTACAAACTCGCCAAGTACTTCGGCCGAAATTTTTTTTTCAATCTAATTTTTTGCGTTTGAAATCTTTTTTGTATCAAAATTTTTTCTCATAATTATTATTTATTCTTATTCTTGTTAGGTAGAACAACTGTATTTTCAATTCGTTGAAAGTGTTTTTATTGGATTTTAATAGGTTTTAATGTATTTAACTATTAATGCTTTTATCATTTTTATTTATTTAATAACTTTTTGTGAAGTTTAGACTTAATTTTTGGGCAGGTTTGAATCGGCATCTTTTGTCAATTTATGATTTGATTGATAAATTTTGGAGAGGCTCTTATAACTTTTTGTGAGTTTCTAATTTATTGAGAAAATTTTTATGGGGTTCTCCTATCATTTTTTGAGAGATTTGATATGAATCAGAGAATTTTTGCAAGGCTGGTTTTCTTGGGAGAAAATCTCTTTTAGAATTTTTAGTGAAGGTTTTGTGTCGAAACTGAGATTTGTTACCGGACAAACTATTTGGGGGGAGTAAATGTACTTGTCTCAACTTTTTTTTACAGCATTTATGCTGTTTTTTTGCGGGGTATACATGCATAGAGTAGGGTCACTTCTTTCCCCAAATTTACTTTCAAATATAACGGTTAGTTTAGTCTTGGCTTCGCACCGAAGAGCATAACAGCTAGTACGAATCAGTTCGAAGTCAGTGATCAGTTTATAAGTTGTTCGTTTTTGCAATGAGTGATAGAAAAGGAAGCACGTCCGGTAATATTCATCTTAGTCGGTCTAAGAAACGAAAGTTTTGTGGAAATCGTTATACAGTGGAAAATGATACGGAATTTACATCAGCTTCAGATAAGAAACTCAAAGACAGTATGGACATGGAAGTGCCCGTCACTTCAAGTTTTGCGTATTGCATTCTGGAGTTTGTCTCTGTATTTTCTGCCATCTCTGCAAATGTCGTATGTAAATAATGTAAAAGTGATGTGTCTTTCACGCAATCAAGTTTACGAGGCTTGGGTTTCAAAATTATTCAATCTTGCAAGTGTGAGAGACAGCAGCTCGTGAACTCGTGGCCTATGATTCAGAATGCATATGAAATTAATCGTCGTTTTGTTTTTGTGATGCGCTTATTAAGAATTGGTCATGAAGGAGTGAATCTTTTTTGTAGTCTTATGGACATATGTGGAGGTATTGGCAATTCTACATATTACGCGCTCTTAGAAAATGTTCATATAGCCGCATCTGCAGTTTTTGATTCTATATTGACATTTGCTGCCACGCAAGAGAAAAACATGAATGAAGAAGCCGAAAAACCACGGGGTGAATTGACAATTTCAGGCGATGGAACTTGGAAGAAACGAGGCTTCTCATCTCTGTTTGGTGTCTCTACGTTGATTGGAAAATACACCGGAAAAGTTTTGGATGCAATGGTTATGAGCAGTTTTTGCGGTGGATGTAATTTGTGGAAAAGTAAAAAAAATACTGATCCAACAGCGTATGAAACATGGTATGAAGCTCACGAAAATGAATGCAGCGTAAATCATTCTGGAAGCTCCGGTAAGATGGAAACCGCAAAAAAACAGCATAAATGCTGTAAAAAAAGTTGAGACAAGTACATTTACTCCCCCGAAATAGTTGGTCCGGTAACAAATCTCAGTTTCGACACAAAACCTTCACTAAAGGTTATAAAAGAGATTTTCTCCCAAGAAAACCAACCTTGCAAAAATTCTCTGATTCACATTAAATCTCTCAAAAAATGATAGGAGAACCCCACAAAAATTTTCTTAATAAATTAGAAATTCACAAAAAGCTATAAGAGCCTCTCAAAAATTCATCAATCAAATCATAATTTCACAAATGATGCTAATTCAAACCTGCCCAAAAATTAAGTCTAAACTTCACAAAAAGTTATTAAATAAATAAAAATGATAAAAGCATTAATAGTCAAATACATTAAAACCTATTAAAATCCAATAAAAACATTTTCAACGAATTGAAAATACAATTGTTCTACACAACAAGAATAAGAATAAAAAATAATTATGAGAAAAAATTTTGATACAAAAAAGATTTCAAACACAAAAATTAGATTGAAAAAAAAATTTCGGCCGAAGTACTTGGCGAGTTTGTAACTATAAGTGATATATTATGTAAATTAAGCGAAAAAACTCACCAAGTACTTCTGCCGAAATTTTTTTTTCAATCTAATTTTTGTGTTTGAAATCTTTTTTGTATCAAAATTTTTTCTGATTTCTGATGATTGAAATGGATTGCACTTTATTATTTTCGCACTATCACTTTCTTATTATAATAAAAGTCACTGTAACCAAAAGTCGATCGAAACTAACCGCAATCTTTGTAACCTCATAACTGTTCAACAATATAGTACGGTTATCGGTTAGCTGTCATATCCAACGATCGATTGAATATTACCAGAGTTTTAGCAATATCACTAGTGTCACTAGACAGCGACTGCGAAAAAGACAGTTGCGCATCAAAATGTGTGCGAAAAAATGCTCAATTTTGCGGCACAACGAAAAAAAAAAACATTAATATTTTTAACACTATTTAAGCTACGAGGTTTTAATTAATCGCGATCGAAAGAGAAAAAAAATAAAAAATACGTGAATTTAAATGAACCTCCAAAATGCTGTATTTTAGTTTATATTAAAGAAACCATTTTTGAGAACAAGTAGAATCACGGTCCTTCTGGTAAAAGTGTCTTGTGCGACTCGCTTCGTAAATGTACTTGTCTCGAGTCGCTACCGCGACTCTTAAAATGCCATCACGCAAATGTTTTTAAGATCGATAGATAAACATGGCGTAAAGTATCTAACGTACGTAGGTGATGGAGATAGTAAAACATTTAACGGAATTTTAAATGCCGAACCATACGGAGAAACCTTAGTATCAAAAAAAGAATGCGTAGGCCATATAGAGAAAAGAATGGAGACGCGACTCCGTAATGCAAAAAAAAGTAATAAAGGAATCGGTGGAAAAGGCGCTGGCAAACTGACTGACAAGATCATCAACGAAATGACAAAGTTCTACGGATTAGCAATTCGTCGACATTCAGATTCTGTTGAAGAAATGAAGAAAGAAGTTTGGGCCACTTTCTTTCATAAAAGTTTGTCAGATGAAAATCCTCAGCATCAAAACTATCCAGAGAGCGAAGACAGCTGGTGCAAATGGCGGCACGCTGAAGCTAAGGGTGAGCTCAGTCAATTCCATCACGACAAGCCACGTCAAGAGATGAACTGTTGAACTGATGCTTAGAAGCAGAGACGCAGAACAATAATTAATCTCTAAATTCATTGATCTGGAATTTCACTCCAAAACATCTTCATTCCGGCACCAAAATCGTTGAGATTGCAACATTTTTGGCTGCAATTATCTTCAAAGAAGGATTTCAAGGAATCATAAAAACATTGGCGACAATGGGATGTCCAATTGGCCACGAAGCGCATGCTTACGTGCACCGCCGTGATGAAGCACGTATTGCTCGCTCCGAGCGACGCGTGAGCGATGTCGTGAAACAAGCCAGGATTGAAGCAAGAGCGCAGCAAACAGCTTTAAGGGACTTCCAAGAGGAAGAAGAAGGAATTCTCTATGGACCAGGCATAGCAGATTAATGATGAGTAAAGATTTCATAATTTAAATCGTATTTGAACTTTTAAACGCGTTTTTCTTAAAACTGCGTTTTTATAACTGGCCTCCACGATATCTCAAAAACGGTTTGACCGATTGCTTTGAAATTTTAATGTTCAACACATGTATAGTCATCGATCAAACTAAAATAATGCAAAAATTCCGAGCCGTTTTTTTTTATAACAAAATAATCGAAAAAAATCATGAAATTTGAAAATCATTTTTCAAAAACATGTCAATTATTCAATTTTCAATATTTTCGAATGATTCTAGTTCATTTGATAGCCACAGCTTCACAGATTAAAATGCCGTTTGGTTTTTTGATTTCAGATAAGCCGATCAACCGGAATCATGGAGAACGTCGACAAACTTTTTTTCGACATGAGCGCCTTTGGAGTGGTGCAGCACACATTGTGATGAAAATTTTGGTCTGACAATATTCTGACTTACTGTTGAAATATCAATAAATATATAGTAAAAAGTTCAAATGTTTATATTTTTATTGTTCGTCAAAAAAAAATCCCAAAAAAGCTAAAAAAACTGGCCGTCACACGGGGTCAATCGTTCATACTCAATCGTTCGGATCCTCGTCATCGTCGTAGCGTCATTGTAATTGCGCGCCATCCTCATAGTCTTCGACGTGACCTTCGTCGTTGTAGGTCATCGTCGTTGCATAGCGTCATTATTGTACATAACCGCCGTCCTCGTTGTGGCATAAGATGCATGACCTTCGCTTCATGCATGATCGCCGTAATCGTCGTAACGTCGAAGCGTCATTGTCACGCACTATCTTCGTAGAATCTTCTTCTTCGTGCATTATCATCACCGTCATCAACGTTAAATTTCAATATATAAAAATTAATAATAATAATAATAATAATAATAATAATAATAATAATAATAATAATAATAATAATAATAACAACAACAACAACAATAATAATAATCATTACAATTATTTAATATTATTAAAAATTATAATAATTATTAAGTTCGTTGTTTGTTTCATTAAAATTTATTTATTCAATTTATTGTTTAAATGGTCGTAATGAAATAAAATTATTTAGTACAAATAACTGTATAGTATTAATTATTCCATTCTATAAATATTATTATTAAAGAATATTACTAATAATAAAAATGAAATATCATATTGCAAATAATCATCAATTTTATTTTCACGAATTTATTTATTTATCCACGCTTGTTCATTTTACCCCCTGCTTTAATAGTAATTATGTAATAAAATAATTACTTTGACAAAAATTTTATTATATTATTACATATCAATTAGGTTTGGGGGAGCAGGATAAGTTAAATGCATTTTCTGTGTTTCATTACACTTGTCCTGAATGCCACGGATTTAATCATTATCGCTCATACTCAACTCACACACACACACACGCACGCACATGTGCATCGTGTTATGACGATGTCAGCTGCTTCCTTATCTAACTCACTGCAAATTCAGACTCCTTTCGGCTTCAGTGCCCATATAGTGTGTGTATATATATATATATATATATTAAATGCACTTACAGAATTACCAACTTTATAGGTCAAATGTGACTCTTTCGTAAAAAAGCTAAGTTCAGGGATCGCGAAAATTCGGTGACCAACAAGCTGATACAGCCGTGAACGTCATTTAAATAAACGATATCTCCAAACTGCATGTAGGTACGGCATTGATTTTTTTTTCTTTTAAAGAAAAAAAAAATCAAAAATAACTGCCAGTTTTATATTCATTAAGACGGAACGGTTCTATGTAAAATACTAATTTCAAGATGGAAAAGTAGGGTTGCATCACGGTCCTTGCTGTATAGAGATTGCGGTAGCTGTCATGTCTTTGTTTTCGAATTTCGAAAATGTACTTGTCTCGATTCGCAACCGCGAATCTTTAATAAATGAAAATGGAGTAAAACAAAAAATTCAGCACCCTGTGAATCAATTCAATCGTACGAAGCAGCGAACTCTTAGGCCCGGTTCCACAACTCGAGGTTAAGCGCGAGATTTGGTAACCGAGCGTTAAATCTAACTGCTGCTCTAACGAGCGATTTATCGTAGTTGCGTTCCACAGTGTACTTTTAACCGGGGTTTTTGGAAACCTATATCCCATTAGAGATAACTGCAACCGAGTGCTTATTTCTTTTCAAATGTCTTCTATGATTGGCTTTCTGGAATGAGGTAGTGTAAGGGATACGTTACGCATAGCAGAGAACAGAGATTTCTCTGTTCTCTGCGCATACCTCCAACAAAAAAAAACAAAGGCCGCTGTTTTGAAGTCTCTACGAAATACATTTGCGTCTAAAAAACGAAAAATGGCTTGCAAACGAGGTTCTAATTTCTCTACGGTGGAAAAAGAAAAATTAATACAATTGGTGACAGTGTATAAGGATATCATAGAAAATAAAAAAAACTGATAGTGTCAGTGTGAAACAAAAAGAAGAGTGCTGGATCATGATCTGCAATGATTTCAATTGCAACAACATTTCAAACCACCGCTCGGTCAACGCTTTCAAGACTTGCTGGAACAATCTTAAAAAAAAAGACGAGGAAGCACTATGCTGATTTGCGCCGAGACTGTTTCGCTACAGGTAATTACCTGAGAACAAGTGTAAAAAATCTATTCAAAAAATGTAACCATTAAGTTTGGAAGAAACTTATTTTTAATCCCTTATTTACGTTGAAGATTCAAGCCAATAAGTAATCTAACAGCAGGCAGTTTCAATTGTTGCAGCTAATCAACCTTAATATTAATAGTGGGATATTCTTGCAGGTGGAGGGAAATCTCAGATAGTAGAAGATCCAATATGTGACCGTATAAAAAGCATGATTGATTTGACGATGACAGGATTAGAAAATCCTTTTGACAGGGAGGAAATGGTGGGAGTGGGAACCTCATGTATACTCGAAGGAAACCCTAATAATGAAAATTCTGCAGATGAGGGCGAATATATATTCGAGGTACACAAGTTTTTGATTATCGGTTTTTTAATTTTTGCAGCATAATTTGCATGTAAACATGTTATGAATAATAATTCTTTATTTATAGATACTGGATGAAGCCCTGGATACGGATTCGACATGCAATAGTGACTGGGCGAAATGTTACGTCACCCAAAAAGCCAATCGCTGCAAACAGATCGAGGAAAAAAAGTTCAAATGAAAAAAAAACAGAGAATGGAAGAAGAAGAAGACAAAGAAAATTCCGCCCCTTCGTCAACAAATGTTAATGTGAAGCCTGCGTGTTCTCAATATAAACAGAGACGTTTGTCTGAGTCACAGCGAAAAACAAGTGCCGCTTATCGAAATAAGCAATTTATTGAGTTAGCTGAATCGAAAAAAGAGCTAGTCGATATACTGAAAGAAGAAGAACATTCAAAATCAAGTTTAGAAATTGAAATTTTGAAAGTGCAATTAGAGAAAGAGCGTTGTGAGTTAGAAGTCGCAAAAACAAAATTACTTATGTATTGGGCAATTGTGGAAAAAAAATTGCCATGTCCAGCGAACTTGCAATAATGCAATATTTGCAATAATTCCTGCAATAATTATATCTTTGTGTTCTATCTTCGTTGTAATATAATGGCATTGGACTTTTCATGTTGCATTTTATTTTCAGTTTATAGGACGTTTATAGAATTATCGCTGATTGAAACGTCGCGATTGAGTTTATAGTTTATAAAGTTGTAAAACTTTGGCTCTTTCTTTGCTATAGTAAAATTAAGTATGAGTATTATAAAACCAAAGAATATTAAGAAGTTCCTACGCCAGCGATAATGACTGATTATGATTGTTCGCTCATTAAATTTAAGAAATCTTATTATAAGTTGGAAAAATTGTACTTGTTGCGTAAGTTTTTGTACTCAAATATATTCCATCCGGATATTTTTGTAAATGAATGTGTTTTTTTTAGCAGCAATAACCATACTTTGAGAAGAAGTAAAAACCTTGAGAAAACAGAAACCTTTTCAGTGAACTTTTCTATTCTGCATTCTTTTATTATAAATATATTTTTGATAAATATAAATTAACAGGTAATTATAAATAAATATAAATTATAAATACAAATTACAAATTACATCCACATATCGTTTCATCATTAACAGAATTAAGAGTTGAAGGTTAATTCATATAGTGATATTTACAAATTCTGGAGTACAAAAAAAAAATTTCATGATTATGTCGCAATAAACTTTAATTATAGAAAAATTCTATTTTCCTCCATTTCAATTAGGCCTTTGTGTACTTCTTCGTATTCTCCTGCAACGGATTTGTTTTGCGGAAAACTTGAAGGAGTCTGCTCTGATTCTTAACAGCAGCTGGTTCATCGGAGATATAGCATGGTTTCTAAAAAAAAAAAGTATAAATCTTATGTCAGCTAGATTAGGTTTGCACACGTAATGTGATGCGAGTCTAATCAGAAAAGATTAAAATAATATGGACATTTATATACTAAGTACTGACTGTTCTCTTCGATGCTCCAGTTCATGTTGTATTTGTTGCAGGACTTCAAATACATTTTCTTTCGATAAGCGAAATCGAGCAGGAAAATCGATGTCATCAAATTCTTCGAAATGATCTATTCGTCTTCTCATAACTTTTGGCCTTCGATGCACAAAAAAATCTTCGTCGTCTGAAGATGATAACATAGCACCGATAATTCATCTGTTTGCCATTTTTTCGCAACAATATTATTCCAGCGTCCACTTGAATTATTGTTAAAACACGGACATAAATATAAAGTTAGGTTAAGAATCAGCAAGCAGCGAGCAGTTGACACATACACATCACTCATACACCCATAACCTGTATATAACGGACGTTTAGCCCATTAAACGCCCAATCTCGGCCGGTTATATTTAACCGACGAATCCCCGGCTTAACCGTGGTTTAAGAAGTTGTGGAACGCGCGTTTTTCATTAAACGTTTACCGACTTAAACGAGAGTTGTGGAACCGAGCTTTAGTGAAGCAATTCATCACCTTTAACTGTAGTGTAAGGACCTTAACTCTCAGCTAAAATACACCGGCTTGACAAAGGACTAATCTGACGGTTAGATTATATCGAATGCAAATTTGTATATAGGTTCGTTTTCAAACAGTTATAACTATTGAACGGTTGATCTGAGCTATTTGGCTCTAAGGACTTTTTCTGTAGGGAATTTTGTTCTCTATAAAAATATGTTAGCGGTATATCCGTGAGATTTTTTTTTCAGGCGATGTGAAACAATATCTACCAGAAGATTTTTTTTATGTGTTATTCTTATGGGAAATCAAAGCATGCGGTGCGCCGGCCCAAATAATTTTATTTCGAGCTTTCCTTTTGGCTAGCTTTGTCTTTTGGCATAATATAAAGAAAATTGCTTGTGGAGCCCGAAAAAAAAATCGTTTATTTCGGTACACCCTAATATATATACATATATTGAAATGTTTCAGTAACAAAATAAATAAAATATATCACTTCTATTCAAAAATGTGTTTTATTGAACGTATAATCGCGCTACGGTGATAAGTGGTATTCAAATACGCGCGCCATTTAGCACTCGTACGACATTGCCATACTTCGCCTCTTTTTCTCGTCGGTGGGAGAAAAATTGATCGTTTTCATTGATAAAAAAATGAATAATTAATAAACGATTTAGACGAATCATTTCATTTTTTGGTGGCATAATTGTGATAATATTTTGAATGGTTTGACAGTTTTTCATAACCATCTTTACATTTTTTTTACTATTTCATGCCCAAAACTGAAGTTTAGCGATAGCGTAGGCATCTCTCTATGTTAAAAAGTGACTTTTTATTTGTGAATTTTGTGGAAACAGTGTAGACGATCGTTTTTAAATTTGGAGGACACATTCAGGATAGATTAAAGAATATACTGTATAAATTTGAATCAAATGATTACATTTTGTCACTTGTACCGAAACTCCTTAAAGCGCTCTGATAGTTACATTATTTGGATTCGCGTGTGTGTGTCTGCTCCTTCACCTCCACATTTCACACTTTCTATCTATGTAAATCTCTATTTTATCTCAGTCTCTTTGTACAAAGTTCAGGCTTATAATACCTGAAAAAATTGCGTTATTTTGGAAAAGAAAGTTATGCAAAAAAAAAAACAAATTTGTAGGTAATTTGTAAAGGTGTAAGGTGACTTTTGTATCCTGCACTTTAAAACTCTTTTTTTTTTTGAAAATTCTCCATTATACGCACAAATCCCGAATACATATATAATCCGCCGTGGAAAAATACATTTTGCTATTTTTCTGTCATAATATTTAATGGCTTCATCAGCGATTTTTGAAAACTTACGAAAAAAATCCATAACCCCAAATTCTATAATGCCAAACGTTTATTTCTATAACCTTTGGGAACATTGCCGAAAGTTCGAGAAATGAACCGTCACTCTGACTGTGAGATTATAATTCAACCGCACAGAATTCCAAAAATCATTCGAAAAAACACGGAAAAAACAAACGATTCTATTTACTTTCGATTTAATCCGAAAATTTGTTTTTTCTTTATAATCTCGAATTATAGAGACAATTAGAATTATTACTAAATTTTTTAGTTTTTTCATCTTTTCAGACAGCTCACTTTTGCGTTGTGCCTCAAGAAATAAAATTTTCCATCGATTTCTACTCGTTGTAATCAACATTAAATTTAAAAAAAACATCTAAAAGACACTGACGTTCCAGTGATATAGTAGAGGAAACATTATGATGACTAACGCGATTTGCTCAATTCGAGAGGGTAGTCTAAGCATTTCTTAATAACAATAATAGTAGTAATAACAATAATAATAAAAATGATAATAACGATGATGAAGATGATGATGATAATAATATTGAATTGGCAGTGTTGTCAATAGTTTGGAGTCAACAACGTCGTACAATTTGAGCGTTAATTTTTTTGCTCCTTTCTCAATCGTATAATGGCCTAAGTGTAACGGTATCTCGTTTCAATTTGAATCGTCTCGATTTGAATAACACGTACAATGGACAATAGTAGATATACAGTCCATGCAAGTGAAATAATTTATAAATTTTTTCTTCATCAAATTTAAACTGTAAATGTGAATTGAAATTTATATTAGAACTGAATAATTTAGTAAACGTTATTGACACGATCTTGAATTGCAATGACAACATAATTAGCATTCGAAAACTTTATTGCCGATAAAAATATTTTTTTAAAGAATGGAATTAAAAAAAATGTTGGTACTTTACAAAGTAATATTATTTAATGACTAGTATGCAATCAATAAATTGATTAGTTTACCTGAAATATTTTCCAAACTATCAAACTTCAAATTTTTTTCAGAGTACAAACCTCCGTACATAAAGGACTTACTATACAGTAAATGAAAAAAGAATTGTAACGTACATTCTATTGAAAAGAATTGTTGGCTGTACTCACGTGTTGGGGGTTTCCTCAGTCTCTTATTGCTTCCACTGGGAGTCGTACTTTCGTTGAATTTTATATACACCAGGTATTAATACCGAGCTCAATCCACAAGATAAAAAAAAGAACCAAATTTTATATAATCAGAAGAAAACCGACAACAATATTAACAAATTTTCACACTGAGATGATAGTAAAAGTTTCGAGTCTTCTTCATAAATTTACAGGACGAAATTGGTTTCAAAAAGTGGCCGAATTTAGGGAAGACGAAAAACATTTTGTCGTGGCTGAATTTGAACTCGCGACCAGTTCGAACTCGACAGAGCTCTTATAGGTTTGTTTGTGCTAGCTGCACTTTTTAGACTTTCAAATAGCGCACATATGTACTATATATATGCGCCTGGAATTACCCGATTGGTCGACATCTCTTATGCAACGTTATGCTATGCTATGTAAAACCGTGTGTGATTACCTTAAAAAGCGCATTGTTCTATTTCCACGCGCGCTCTTAGATAGTGATTCTTATGTGTTCCACATAACCTAAAATTCATTTGAATTTAAATTTGACAATTGAAATCATGTACATAATCTGAATTTATTATTATGCAATGATTTTATATGTGTAATGAATTCATATACATAATTTTAGTTTCTGAATTGAAAGGCGATCGAATCAACATTCTGTAAACAATTAAAATATTCCAATGAAAATTTGATTCAACAGAAATTAGATGCTTAATTAAGTCAAAATTCTAGAATTGAGGTCATGTACATAATTTTAACTTTGAAATACAATGAGAATTTTGAAATAAATGTATGTAATTTTGATTTGTTTAAATTTTAATTCCAGAATTAAAATAATATACAGAATAGAAATTGAAAATAAGTATGTTTAGACATAATGAAAATTCCTGGTGATTAAAAAGTCAGTATAATATCCATACAGCACAGAATATTGTTGTAATGTTGCTAGAATTTTGCAATATTGCATACTTCCGGAAAATATTGCTACAATTTTGCAGAAATATGGCCATCAAATATTGCAAAAATGTTATTGAAAAAATAGTGAGAAAATATTACTATTGAAAGTTTGGTTCAAAATATAAATTGTATGTATAACATATTAAGGAAAATTGTAAATTGTCAAATAACCAGGCGTTCTAATTTGTGCTCAAACTTTGGGGTATACTAGAACCAAAGTGTACTCCAAGGGTTAACCTGTCAACAGGCGCGCTAAGAGACTTTTTCTCACACTTATATTAAAACGACGATTACTCAAAACTTCAAATGGCATAAGCATTTGAAATTTTTTCTATCTTCACCAACTTTATTCTTCTGTATGATAAAAGAGTTAAAAAAATTTTTTGAATTTTTTAATTATTATTTTTTGGTTTATTACTTATCGTTTATTACTTAAGAGCAAAAAAAGCAATCGAAAAACTGAGAAATGAAGATAAATGTCTAAATGAAGCGTGATTTCGAAGAGAATTCTAATATGAAGAGATTTAATGATGGCTAAGATTCCAATTTTCAGTAACAAAAATTTGAAGCTATTTATACAGTCATCAAAATCTCGATAAAAATTGATAAATTGTTCAACTTTTTTGAACAGCTCACGATGCGCGCCATCTTTGTGTTACCCCTTCTCTATGCTGTCTGCACTATTGCGTTCGCGCTGTCAAGGCTACACTCGAGGGTATTTTCTACACTCGCCAGCATTCCCTAGTATACTACCCTAGTTCCTTTTATACTCGCGAGTGTAGAATGCAGCTAGCACGAACAAACCTAATGTTTCAACTGATCGGTGCGGATGGGGAGGGGGATGGAGAGGAGGAAGAATTAACTATATTTATGTAGATATGTATCAATAAATGTATAAGAGCGTATATTATTGTTTGTCAATCAGACAGTGGGCGCTTGAGAAATTTGAGGGGTCGCAGTCAGGTTTTGCGGATACAAAAATCCACGTCGAATAGTTCCGAACGTACTGAATACTGAAGAAGCCGGTAACCATGACGCAAATTAAGAGTGGGTTGTTCCAACTTCTAGATAGCTTATCCGGTGGTTAAAAGCATTGACTTACCGATCTTTAACTACCAGATAGGCTTACCTAGAGGTTGAAACAACCCGCCCTAAATAGGATTTTCGAGATCGTACATCCTTGGTCGTCGTCAGAGAGTTTCGTACCGCCTCGCCACGGAAACAGGCAACGTTCATCAACTAGTATATACAAATTGAAGTATGTGTGTGTGTGTATGTGTATTGTAACGTTGTACAAAATTTACACGTACCTCGATTCATGGTGGAAACCACCACAGCACTCGTCCGCCTCAAAAATTTAGGGAAATATTATTATTTTGTAGACTCCACGCCTCGTTAGTACTTTTTCTCTCGACTTAAACTATTTGGCCTTCGATTGGCATCAATTCCTCCGCTTTAACATTTTTTGCTGGTCTCCGTCAAACGTAGTTTGTAAGAATGTTTGTATCCTACGCACTTCGTCAACCCCTTGAAGACTGCAACGACGACATGTGAAAGATATCGAAAGAAAATGAATCGACGCACACGGCAAGAAAAATGACGAATCCAACACCAATCACCTTCTGCAATGCCAAAGATCACGTGAAGTTGAAAACAATAATTTCCTTCCCCGCAGACAAGCTAATCCTTCCCTGCAATTTTTCCTCTCCCGCTTGAAGAATTTTGCTCATCGCTTCGACAATCCCTATTTGTTTCGAGCAACAAAATCAAATAAAGAAGAAAGAGACAACTCACCGGTGGTAAGAGAAATCTCTCTTACGAAAGAAGAAAATACCGAGGCCACAGGAAACCAGTAGACAGGAGCCAAGTCGTGAGGACATACAGTGGCGTGCAAAAGTTTCGGGCCACCCTATTTTTTCCAGTTAATTGATAAAATATTTTATTTCTCCACTCGTTCATTGTTCAAAATATTAAAGAGAATTAGAATGAAGGTAACAACGTCGTATATTAAGCCGTGGAAAAATACTTTTGAAAAGTAAAAAAAGAATGCCAAGTATTAAAAGTAGCACCTTCAGTTATTATCAACCAATGTCCTTGTTAATGAATTCAAAAAAAAGAAAAAAATATCGAAATCACAATTTTTTAATGTAGCTAAGAAACGTTGGTATAAAAATATGGCATGCATGATTTAGAAAAAAAGTTCCTAAGTTTCTTCACCGAACTTTTTTTCTTAAACATGCATGCTAAATTTTTGTACCAACGTTTCTTGACTACATTAAAAAATTGTGATTTCGATATTTTATCTTTTTTTTTAATGCATTAACAAGGACATTGGTTGATAATAACTGAAGGTGCTACTTTTAATACTTAGCGTTCTGTTTTTACTTTTCAAAAGCATTTTTCCACGGATTTCACTTCTTTTTGAAAATATAAACGAATGAGAAAGAGAGAGAGAGCGCGCTACGAGGAAAAAATAGGGGTCGAGGCTTCGCGCGCTGTCTTTCTCACTCAGCGGCGCGCGAGAAGAGGGAGAGGGTAGCCTCGTTCAGCGGACTGGGTGACGCGAAGTAGAGAAATATCCATTATTATCAAAAGGACGTGTGCCCCACCTATTCAAGCGCGACTTACGCCCGTCTGTCTCCAAGAAGGCAAATCATCCCGAAACATTCGATTTTAATTCATTAAATTATCATATCTCAAGATTGGCTGGACGGATTTACTTGCAACAAAGACCAATAGAAAGAGAAAAATAAAAAAAAATCGTCACCAATATTCAGATTTTTTACTCAAAAGGTTCATCCGTGAGAGCGATTTAAAAACGCTATGACGTCATAAATTCGGCATATTCGCGTATATAAGAGTGCAGCAGGGCTCGCGCTGGCTTTTCTTTTAATACTTGGCGTCGAGCCGCTACCGCGTCTCTTGATTTAATTATGGCGTATTTTTCGTGTACTACGTGGAATGACTTTGATCGGTGTGCAAAAGTATCGGGTCACTATATCGCCGCGGCTTCGTATGCATGGTTTGTTTACATTTTTTTCCTCATTAGTTTCAAAACGTTCTACAATGGAAAATCAGTCTCCTTTCTGCCATAATGTTGAAACACACAAATAATCAGCTTCGTGAAATCATGTTAAAACTTTCGTCAGAAGGAAAAAGTTCTCGTGATGTTGCGGAGACTTTATCTATTGGCAAAAGTACCGTTAATCGTATTATTACTAAATATAAATTAACAAACTCACTGTGTGACAAAAATCGGAGCGGTAGACCGCGAAAAACTTTGAATCGCGTCGACAAAATTATAAAAAGGAAGTGCATTGTAGATCCACGAAAAAGTGCTGCAGATGTTTCCCGGAAATTGCGAAGTAAAAATCTAGCTGATGTTAGTCGGAGTACGGTATCTCGACGTCTCAAAGCTGCGGAGCTGATTGGACGTGTTGGTGTAAAAAAACCATTGATTAGCAAAGAATAAGAAGGCTAGATTAGACTTTGCGAAAAAATATCAGTGCTGGACGGTACCAGATTAGCGGAAAGTACTTTTTTCCGATGAATCGAAATATCAATTATTCGGAAGTGATGGTCGGAAGTACGTAAGACGTTCAGCAGGTACCAGATATAATGTAAGGTACCAAATTCCTACCGTAAAACACGGTGGCGGAAACATTAAAGTTTGGGGAGCATTTTCTGTTGATGGCATTGGTCCGCTGGTGGAAATTCATGGCAATATGGACGCTGCAATGTACAGGGACACACTACAAGATCATATGCTCCCATTTGCAATGAAAAATTTGTCGCGTGGTTGGGTTTTTCAACACGATAATGATCCGAAACACGCTTCGCATCTTATTAAAAATTTTCTTCAAAGCCGGAAAGTCCGCCTACTTGACTGGCCATCGCAGTCACCGGATTTAAATCCTATTGAACACCTGTGGCAAAATCTCAAGCATCGTATTGGAATGAAAAATTACTCCAACAAAACGGAATTGTGGAACCATTTGCGAAGTGAATGGGAAAAATTGCCACAAGAACGAATCAAACAACTAATTGGGTCTATGCCTCGTCGGTGCGCTGAAGTCATCACTGCTAAGGGCATGGCAATAAAGTATTGAGTCGAGTGGAGAAGACCAAGACATGCTTCCTTATTTTTCAAGTTTTTTGTTATTTTTTTCATACCCAAAAGTACGCGGCCCAATACTTTTGCACAGCCAGTCATAAAAAATTGTTGAACAATTAATGATTTAAGATCGATATCAATGTATACAACCTATTGTTTCCAAATATAAGTGATTACGTGTTATTATTACTCATTTGTTTTTCTCCCACCGCCATATTTCTGTTCAATGTGCATAAAAAATAGGGTGGCCCGAAACTTTTGCACGCCACTGTAACCTCAAAATGTCATCGTTACTTCGAGGCCAGAGGAATAATCCGACGGCCAAGAGAAAAACACGAAGTCCCACGGCGTCAAGGTTCCCAATCGACACAATTCCGTCGTCGTCGACCCTCCAATGATTCCGCGGAACGACAAGAAACTCCATCGAGCCGCTCCGAAGCTCGAGACGTGAACAATCGCGCACAACCAACTATAAACATCGAAGCTTCAAAAATTTTCAAAGACCGCGCGCAAGTTCGAGCCAACGACACGACCTCCGTGAAGTTAGCCCCCTCCCCCTCCCCACTTCATTTCTCAAAACTTTCGTTTATGCAGATCGTTAGAGAATCGTTAGAGAGAATTTGAGAGACAAGAAAAATTATTTGAGAGTTAATATTTTTTACATAATGTTGTGCCCCGCATAGCAACCCAAAATCAGTTGAAACAAATTGCGAAGTAAATCGACGGCAACAGGAAGCCAATATAAATAAAATTGTAAGATAGCACATTCCTACGTTCGATCGCCGCATGGGTATATCGACCCTGAGCGAGCTTACCCCAAAATGCTGATGGTGCATCACGCCACTGATCGCTCGAGAATATTCGAGAGCCAATTAAAATATAGTAGGGGTAAAATTAATACCATTTGGGGGAAATTATGCGAATCATTAAAAGCAGCGACTCTGCCCAAATTCGGCAGTCTGCGACAATCTACGAAATAATCTAGAACGATTGGTCTCAAGGCAAACTAACTTGACTTTGTATTTTTTATCATTAACTTTATCAATAAACCTAATGTTAACTTGTTTAAAGTATTGAGTTGGAGTTTTTGGCTCAATTATTGGCAATAATCCCCAAATTACCCATCCTCGATAACTCATCCTCACGTGACGGTCTTCGCGGGCACAACACGTAAAAACGATTTTATTTTCTTGTATGAAGTTGGCCCCCATTTTTTTCATCTCCTGGAAAAATGGACTTACAATGTTAGACGTCTCATTTTTTTTTAATCGTTCGAGAGAGTTTGAGAGTCAAAGAAAATCGTTCGAGAGTTAATATTTTAATTGATATGAAATAATCTTTCAGTACGCGATTTTCCCTAGGGCCCGTACACTTCCGGTGTGCGCAGTGCATGTGCGCAGCGCATGTGAAATCAGCTGTAGAGATGCTGGCGCTGTCGTCAACAAACGATCGATCAACAAACCTATATCTTGATTACAGGTTATGTAGATGCATGAAGTGTTAGTGAATGCACCAGAATGTAGTTCTAATTTATGATTTGCGCGTGGACTTCAATTTGTAATATAATATTGTAGTCCAGTCATTATATACATTTGAAAATGCAAATGAACCGAGAAAGCTGATTTTTGGATATTGTGTGGGGGGGGGCTTAGAAAAGCTTAACTTCAAATTGTCGACCAAGATTTCCTATGTGCATTCTCCGCCATCTTGAAAAAAGGGTGAAATTTGGTTTTTTTGCAATAACTCGGCTCTCCGTCGAGATACAAAAATTGCGATAGCATACTTTTTTGTTGCTTTTTTACGCTCTATAATTTAGATCATATACATTTTTCACCTACCCTTCATCGTTGTTGAAATATCGAACGAGAAAGTCAAAAATTCAGGGAGTGAAACTTGTTTTTTGCTGTTTTCTTTTTTCTCGTGATAGATATCGAAAAAATTTTTATTATCAAACTTGTAGAGAATGTTAATACTTGCAATGTCATTTTTTTATTTTTTTTTTTTAGACAAAAATTATGACTTTTAGCGCGCCGTAAAGTCGGTAAGTCCGTGCGCAGTTTCGATTTCATAGCTCGCACGGTTGTATTCATATGTCATAACGGATTAACGGTTGTTGAGGGAATTATTAAGATACAATATAAATAAATAAACCAGCAAAATTATAAATCACGCACATGAAATTTATTATGCAAATACTTTTTTGTGTTGTAAAAAATAACAATTAAAGGAGGTCCGTTTTTTATATTTATATTTTCTTTCGTTTCGATGGCCCTGGTTCAAAGTGTTGATCCTCGGAATACTCATCGAGTTCTGGAGATTCTTCAACCACACGAGATGATGCTTCGATAGTCGAATCATCATCATCATTATCGTCGTTAAGCAAAATGTCGACTTTGGCGACGTTGATGCATGTTTGCCCACTGCAATTGAGGCAAATAATGGAGCAAGAAATCCCTGCTTTTCTGTACCCACAGGCAGCTTCATATTTCCCTTTGTATTTGCACGATATAAGCTTTAAAAGTTCAGGTGGAGCGGGTTCGGCTGTGCTGATAATTGGTTCAAGCCCATGATTTGTTCGTCGCCAACCCCATTCCTGAGGATCCTTGTAAAACCCGAGCCACGTTTGCACCTGCAGATACGTACGGAATATATGCTGGCGGACTGCGCTTTTCGTTGGTGGGAGTAGTGAGAGGTGGTTCAACTTATTTTTCGTCATTGACTTAGCGAAGTGGTGGAATCGCAAAACATTAATAGATTTATCCTGCTTATTACCGCCATATAGGGCGATGAGGAATTGTTCTCCAGTGGAAGTCAAAACCTCCGGATCGACTTTTTCCTGTTTGAATAATTCCACCAATGACCGTAGCTCCGGATGCTTTTCGAGAATGT
Organism: Rhimphoctona megacephalus; assembly: GCA_963989365.1. NCBI lineage: Eukaryota > Metazoa > Arthropoda > Insecta > Hymenoptera > Ichneumonidae > Rhimphoctona > Rhimphoctona megacephalus. The sequence goes on from OZ022416.1 coordinate 13,904,736, forward strand.
TGATGAATTTGGATTTTCCAATATTGTAAAAAGACGATGTGGTATCGCAACCGCTAAAAGCATGAAGGAAAAGTATGTTGTCAAGAACGGACTTATCATGCTTCAAACTAGTCGGAGTACAGTTTTGCGGGTGTATTTCTTTTTGCTGGTTTCCGGAAGTATATGTTTGCTTTGTCCTGCGCAAGTCCAGTGATCAAAATCGAAAAATCGATGTCTTCGCCGACGATTTCAACTGAGTCATAAATCGACGCTTCTTCAATTGCCGTGGTTACGATAAGAGTATCTGCATCCTCAAATGCCTGCTCAACTTTCATTTCGGCTTTTGCAAAATAACGGCGAAACATTTGTATAAAGTTATCCTTATTTGTGTCTCTTGCAAGAAACTTCTCTTGGCTAACTTTTGGAGCTGTAGTTTCATCGAATGTAAATTTTGGCGATTGGTTCTTTCTGAAACGTCGTACTCTTTCCGAAGTTTTGGTTCCTGCGATATTCATGTCATTCGGATAACCATCGAATACAATTATGACATTCTCTCCAAAGTGTTGTTGCACATACGTAACATATTTCTGGCAGATGAGGTCAAATGTTTCAATACGACCCTAAACAACTTTGTGCAGAAGGAAACCACCGTCAATTATGTGATGATGTCTATTACCAGATTGTAAGTTTTCTTTTAAAGGTTCGAAAACATTATATAACAACGACTTTGTTCCTTTCCGCATTCCTTCTTCGGTGAATAAAGACAATGGAAATGGAGCGAGCTCGTATGCCAGAAAATGTTTCACATTAGTCTCGGAATTCTTCGCAATGCACATTATTTGGAAAAGTAACAGTGGATTGATCGCAACTGGTGACGCGTCGATTTTAATGCTGGTATTTACTGCCAATATAGGAAGCATCGTATCCTTCCTTTTGAATGACAAAGACCCAAAATTTGCTCCTATGATTTTAATAATCATATCGCAACCAACTTCGTATGTACGATGACAATTAATGTTCTGGTTTGTAACAACTCCTGTGCCAATAGACATCAATTCTTTATTTTCAGGAAAAGGATTATGACCTGCGAGCCACATGTCCAGTTTCTCAATGTCAGAATTGTATCGAGAAAGCCGCGAGGGTCTCATGTCGATGTGCTGTTCGGTTGTAGAGCAAGATACTCCGGAGAAATTTTCAATTTGCTCACAAATGTTTTGAAGCTGAACCCTGAAAAATACCCAAAGTCCACGATGCTATTGTGCTGTCTGTAATTCCCCGTCCCTGAGTCAGTCCTCCTATTATCTTCATGGTTCGAATAAGAGTCTGCTCTATCGTCATGTCTGACATAATCCCAGACCAAAACTTTTCCGTACAACGAATCGTAAAGTAGCCACGTCTTGTAAATTTGATGTAATCTTCTGTGGGTATTTTTTCATGCAGAGTTCGCATATCCTGTAGGTATAAATGAGCAGACTTCGCATACAGGAAATGCCCACTAGCATGAAAAAAGGGAAGCATTTTTTGGATGGTATTGAGATGAAGTTCCCAATTACCGGATCTTTCTGCCTCTAGGAAGTTCTTTACTAGAGAAACCATACGATGGTACTGCACCCATAGTTTCGCCGTAGGACCTCTATTTTCGATGGCATCTAATTCTTGTGCAAATTTTTCACATACTCTTTTGACTTCGTTGTTTTCTGCGGCAGTCACTATGGTAGGCCGATTGAAAACATCTTCCGCGTAGTAATTAAGTTCATCACGTTCCTTTTCGACTAATTCCAGCGAGTCCAGTACAATTTTTGACAAAGCTGTGTGTGATAAAATGTGAGCGCGGACAGCTCGTGCATATGCATGACCGGAAAGAATTTTTTCGACACAATTTTCTGCATAAATCAACTTGAAAAGCTCTTCAATCCCATTACCCGACATGATCATACCAATTGTTCCCATAAACGACATCAATAGATGGAATCCACCGAGTCTCACTATGACGTTTTTCAAATTCGATGTTGGGTTAGCAACTCCCACGATATCGCGAGCTCTCCAGTACAGCGGCTGATCAAATGTGACGAAGGGAGTTTTTTGATGGCAACGCTTGCAGTTCTCGACAGCTTCGAGAAGCGATGTAAGGATCGTGTCATAATCCGATGGCGGCACATTGATAAACGGAAGGCAGATAACTCTTGAGCGATCATATTGCATATTGGTTGTTACACTCTCCATAAAACCATTCCATCCTGGAATTCCAATGGAGCAACTCCAGTTTCCGTAAAGCGAAAGTAAATCTGATATTGTTGGTACAATGTCGCTCGAAAGTTGGCAAAGAGCTTCGACATTGGCGACAGTTATGGACTGTAAGCCTACCAATTTATGGTTACTGTAAGAGAGTACAGAAACCATGCCCAATTGTGCAACTTCTGAAGCCGATTGAATTTCGACAATACGCGGAATTGCAGTCTCACGCTGGTTAGCTGTATAGAGAGTCACGCAATGTATTCCTCCCATTGCGTGAAACGTTCCATGACCGTCAAGAGTGTTTATGTTGAAGTCCGCATTGTCAAACACGAATTGACTAAACGAATTTTCCAAAATTTTACTTTCAGCTCGATGAATACATGAATTCTCGAAAATCGTTATTTCTCGATACGGTGCACAGACATTGCCGATAAAATGTTGATGAGACTCTTTGAACCGAATTGTTTGTATAGGAAAATTCCGACACCTATCTGGAGCGGAGAGAAAAACGAACGAGGACGCACAGCTGTTATTATTGCGTGAGCTATCGCTGTACATTTTTTTTCCACTGTTCCAATGTACCGCGTTTATCTTTTGTACTGGTTACAGAAAGAAAAACTTCCAAAGATTCAGGAACAACGGCTTCGACATCTTTTACGAATGCATCGGATGGGGGGTAATTGTTTTTATTGTAAACGACACCTCTAATGTCCTCGCGGATTATCGCAGCACCTTTGCGAATAACTCTTAGTCTTTCTTCACGAGAGTCCTTCTTTTTTTCTTCGTACTATTTCTTCGAAAGTATTTTAAAACCGGTGTTGTGAAAACAAACCATGCAATCACGTCCTTGTTTTTCGTTAATCAGAATGTCATCTCCGTACTTTGTTTGCAATTGTTTTTTTATTGTTCTGATGTTAGGAACGAAGTCTCCATTTATTTAGTTCATTAATTCATTCATAGAAAATTGACATTTGTCGGAATTCTCCTATAGAAAAGAGTAAATTCCCTCAATTGCCTCGTCTATTTTGTTCCCGTTAGGTCGCCCTTTCTTAATCCCCTCGTCAGGTAATAAGTGGTACACATAAGAAATGCATTCCGAATGGTATCGAGCTCCTGCAGCGACGAGATCAGGTACACGCTGAATACACCCGACGATTAAAATGGCAAATTCATCGTCACGTCCAGACAGATGCTGCAGAACTTTTTCTTTCATTAATTTTTCTTTCACCGAATGATTTTTTTTCCGTCTATATACCGGCAATTTTGATTCATCGCAGAATGCTTGTCTACAAAATAAACATTAATTTTCCAAATCAAAACCAGGTATGAGCTGCGGTTGTTCTTCGGGTTTTTCTGGTTCTTCCGATGCAGATTCACTTCGTCGAGAGGCAAACGACGCTAGTCTTTCATTGCCGTATTTTTTGCAGCACGCACTGTGAACACTCTCACTGAATCGACACTTTGTAACATGCGTTGATGCTCCTCACGTCCTCTTATTACGCTCACCGCTAAGAGAGTCTGAACAGCTCTCTTTTTGGCCACATAAATGTCTTTAATCAGAGGTTTTTTGTAAATAAAATAATCGCCCATTTTCACAAAAATTTTCAAACACGTACGTTCGCCCCAAAAAACTCGAGACAACTGACTGGAATGCTACGAAAAGGAGCAGATGTTCCGGTACGAGTAATAAAAAAGGGTCTTTTATATCTGCCCCCTCAAACTCTAACGGACGCTCTATTGGCGCGCTCCTATGGCGGGATACACATTAATGTAGCATCGGGCACGCTTCGGTCAATTTTGTGGCGCGCCAGACGTCGTAATTTTCGTCTAAAATATAAAATAAAAAAATGATATTGCAGGTATTAACATGCTCTACAAGTTTGATAATAGACATTTTTTCGATATCTATCACGGGAAAGAAGAAACCAGCAAAAAACAAGTTTCACTACTTGAATTTTTTACTTTCTCGTTCGATATCTCAACAACGATGAACGGTAGGTAAAAAATGTGTATGACCTAAATTGTAGAGCGTAAAAAAACCAACAAAAAAGTATCCTACCGCAATTTTCGTATCTCGACGGAGAGCCGAGTTATTGCAAAAAAAAAACAAAATTCAACCCTTTTTCAAGATGGCGGAGAATGCACATAGGAAATCTTGGTCGACAATTTGAAGTTAAGCTTTTCTAAGCCTCCCCCCCCCCCCCCCCACACAATATCCAAAAATCAGCTTTCTCGGTTCACTTGCATTTCTAACCCGTTTTTTCGACATAATGACTGGACTATTGTTTGGAAATACTTTTTTCCGAAGGTGGTAATTTTTTGCATACGGCAAATCAAATTAAAAAAAAATAACAATTTTATTTACGGAATTTATCAATTAAATTTAAAAGTAGCATTTTTTCAAAATTTTAGACCTTATATATTTCAAAGGCGATTTTCGATAACTGAACAGTTGGTTCAAAAACAGCAATTAATATTTTAAACAGTGAAAAAATAATGAATCGTCAAGTAATCATAATTTATTTCATTTTTATTAAATTGTAGTCAAATCGCAAATTACCGAGGGGCTATTCACTATCGAACGAGGTGCTCAAGAGATTTCCGAGTGAAGTCGACTTCATATTATTTTCGTGATTTCATAAATGATTCAAGTGGTTCTGAAAAATATATGATTTCACGTATCATTCACTTAATTTCAGATTATTTCAGCTGATTTCATTCGAATTCATTAACGCAATTTCAAGTGATTGCTAAAATCACTGGAATGAAGAAAAAGCTCTTAAATGATCATTTTCGATGAGTAATTATTAAACTGAAGAAAATAGGAACGGGATATGAAAAATAAACAGATATTAATACTAAAAAAAATGTTTAATTTTTTTATATAAAGCCATGTCAATATGAAGCCCTCTTTCGGACATACTAGGCGATGAAATAGTTAAACAGTATTGCTTAATACTAATAAATCCGTATACATCCATTGGTACCGGTACTAAATCGGGTGACTTTGGTACGATCTCGTACCAATTACACAGGACACCAATTTCTTTGGTGTTTTCTTTTACGCGCGCGTAATTACTTGAATACTCTTGACTTTTTTTCGTCGTACCATCTGTATACGCGAAATTTAGAACTAAACCGATAAGACATTTTGGTGAACCTTTTCCAGTCTTCTTTTTCTTAAATAAGCACCAGTCACCAATGTGAATTTCGTCATTTTTTTTTGTGAAACATTTGTCATCTCGTTTATTTCGACCTTTTTTCACAAATGTATTCAATTCAGACTCTCTTACGCGCTGCAGTCGATCACTGCTTAAATTCGATGAATTGTTTTGAAGGAGCCAACATATCGACGATTTCCGCACAACTAATTCTTTGTTATGATTATCTTTTACAATGACGAAAGGACTATCAGGCTAGAGTTTTATTTCGCAATGATCATAATTTTTCAACAGTAAACTGCCTTGAGCATTGGAAAGAACGGACAAATCTTGCAATAATTCAAGCTGAGGTTCTCCGTCATTGTCACTATCGTTTTTCGTACTTGATACCGAAGTGAATTATACTGATGAAACCTCGGATGGAACCTTAATATTTGACTCGCCAACAGATTCCATTTCCTCCATATCCTCTTCATTATCTTTTTTTTCGTAAATATTTCCTGTTTCTTTATATTGCATAGGAACCATGTCGCATTCTAGTATGCCGATGTTCATTCCTAACGATTGCACTTTCGTCAAAGCGTCTTTTTTGCCTGTTCGATCATTTCAAAAATATCATTCGCATCCGGAAGTGAGCACTGCTCTACTGTTGATCGCCCGGTTACTTTTGCACGTAGATAATTAAATTGAGCGCTTTTATCATGCAAATTTCCTGAGGCAATGTCGTCCTGAAGCTGAATTCTTTTAACCCTATAAATAATCTCTAGAAGTGTGCTGTTTACTATTGTTGAATAGGTTGTGCTCATGGATCTTAGGAGACGAAAAAAACTTTCACATGGCTGGCTACTGAATTGCCACGGCAAAAACATTTCTGAAGGGGTTTGTGGTGATGGAACGTATTTTTTCAGTTTCATAATAGAATTGACCAAGCCATGGGCATTCATTTCCATGCACAAATATGTGTTAAGGGATAGAAAATTATCGGAAACTGAATACTGTGGAACAGTGTTTAACCATGCTCTCCACATTCGGAGTAAAAAAATGGAGAACCAACAATTATAAACACGGTCTAAAGGCTTCATATCCTTCTTGAGGAAAGCATCCATAAAAAGATGGGTAATTTGTAAATAAACCGTGGTAGCTTCACTTCCGGGAATGATGTGTTTCAAAAGATCAATAATTTTTGGGTTACTGATTTTTTCGACCGAAGCGTAATTCATTTTATCTTTTGATGATAAGTCCTTTTGATTGAGACAGTGTTTGTCTTTTGATACCTTGTCCATAAGAATTTTGAGGTGACTGACTGTAATTATAAAATTTCCCATGGGAAGAATTATTGACGACTTTAAGAGCCTGGTTCGCAGTTTCGCACCAATATGAATCGTGTCCTGAATGAAAATTATGTCCGGTTCCCAACTCGCATGAAAATACGGAAAGCGAGTTGGACAACTTCCAGCAGCAACGGCCGAATTCGTGCCCAGCTCAGATCGAACATGCATTGCTTTCAATAATCTTGGATCTCCATCAGAAGAAATTCCGAAGACAGTTATTCCCTCGTTTTTCAAACACGAAATAATATATTCCCACCGGTTCAGAACATCGGTCGCGTAAAATTTATTGTCTGTGCCGAAAATGCACAAGCAAAATGATGGAGCATTTTCGATCAGAGGCTGAGCAATTATTACGTACGCTAAACTAGCAACCTTACCCGTTTCAAAGTTTTCGGCAATTTTAGAAGCTGACGTAGCCGGATACGTACCACACACGGGCATTCCTTTTTAATCGAGCGGTAATACAAAACCAACTAGTTGATTTGAGCGAGTATCGTACTGTATTCGACCGGTAATGCGTGTTGCATCTTCACTGATCATAACAGTGAGAGGTAAATTTCGTCCGGCTAGAAATTCTTTTAATTCTTTGGCTCGACATACGCCTTCCTTGATAGCACAGCCAGAGTTACGAATTACACGACTTATAGTACTCAAGTTTCATAAAGCATTCTTCCACCTATTGTAAAAAGGTACGTGCTAAAAAGTTTAAGAGCATCGTTATATCTATTCCCTACTTTTTTTGTCTCACTACATTTGTCATGTACACTACGGAACAGGTTCAATAAAAAGTTCGATTGGGATGAACTTGAATCTGAAGGACACTGAGTCATTTTTAAATTCACAGGCTCACAGATTTATGCTCCATAAAGGTCCTCAGCGTATTTCTTACTTGCTCATTTTCTCGAAGAAGTCTTTGTAATTTATCTTCAATAGGGTAGAATAAAGTAATATGCGGTTGATTTAGCCCAATAGACGCATGCATTTTTTTCATTTGATGAAATACCCTGGTTTTCGAAGGATTCCGAGCGCTGTCCGTTGAAGGAGTTTTTTTATCGAGATTGTCGGTTCGGTGACAATCCCGACTCAATATTCCCCCACCTTTAACTCTCGTTAGAGTTCAGTCAAAACAGCTGACGTTGAAGGCGAAGCTGGGAATTCAGAAAGCCCGGCCTCAAAAATTGTTGCATTACGGTGGCACTGATCGATATACTCTGGAAAGATATAATAATGTTTAATAATTAATTTACTAATGGAAATTCTTCAAATACCGTATTAAAAAAAGACAAAAAGTACAAGTGACCTTCCATTCCTGTCGTTTTATCGAACGGAGACAACTCTGAAATTTCATCATTTGAGTTCCCACCCGAATCAATTTCAGTTCGTTGTATATTGAGTTTAATATCCCGGCTACTCGACGAATCATTTTCTGGAACAGTTTCAACGATCTCCTTGTCGAACTCGGTCGCTTGTGGATCAATCTTTCCTTCAGTCTTTGACGTTTTCGCTAAAGGTTGAAGAGCCTAAAGTATGGACACAGATTTTCGTTTCTGAGCCCTTTTTTTAGTGTCAAGACTGTGAGTGTGCAGATGTCGTCTGTAGTTCGATACGACCCATCTTGCTTTGATGTCACCTATATGACCACACTTCGTTATTGCCATAGAATTTGCACATATCACACATTTGATTTTGGCGGAGTAAGTGTATGATTGTGGCAAATCTTCACCGTTGTACAATTCGACGACCGAAATAGTGATGTCAAGATTCCGCTCAGGAAATTTCATGAACATTGGATCGCTGTTTTCGCTTTTTCCGCGTTCTCTTTCTGAAGAAGCGATATTATTATTTTTGTCAATTTTTTTCGTTCTTCTTCGATATTCATGTCCGGTATATAAGAGATATTGAGTTGTGCGGAGTTTTTAAGTCTCCTCTCATCGGTTGTTACCCGGTTCAATCGTACCCCTGGGTTTCTTTTTGTGTTTTGATCAGTTAGTTTCCCGATGACAGGTGATTTCCAAAAGTCAGGAGTTTTTGATTTTACATAAATCACCAGTTTCTCAATAAAATGGCGGTCACCGATCATGAATTAGAACTTTTGCGGTTATTTATGGAATCGACCATAAAATTGATACAAATCGGTTTCAGGCTCCAAGAGATCCTTCATCGTGTGACGTGAGAATTCTTCTAATTCTTTGATTGTCGCCGGCGTTATGTGACGAAACGACAAAGGATTATCGAAATTATTGAATTTTAATATATTCTTTATGTACACAGGTACGTTAACTCCTGACTCTTTCTCTAGTAAAAGCCAGAAATGGCTTGACTCCTTTCCTTTCCCTTTTGAGTCTTCGTCCTCCATTCTTGATTTACTGTAATGAACTGAATAGTCAGATGCATTAAGAAAAAAAATTCTTCTCGTCAGTATGCTGTATCCTTTGTTTTAATGTTATTGATTTCATAATATGCATACTACGATCTAATAACAATATTTTGTACATTAAATTTTTTTTCTAATCTCATGTTCGATTTACAATGTATTTAGTTGATATTGAATAACGAGAACAAATTATTTATTGATATTCATATCATACGATTTCACGTACGTATGCAAAAATAAAAAATGAATGATAATTAGATTGTAAATAAGTTCCTTTTTTCTTACTAGATTAGATGTCTTCTAATGATCGCCTTGAGTTTCTTTTAACCGTCGATATTATTAAATTTAAATTTGGAAAATTTAACTACACTGTGGAAATCAGTCGAAAATTATATATACCTTGAACAAAAAATTTGTAGACAGGATTTCGAACCGTTCTAGGCACTACGAGTCACTAATTTATGCGATGCACGTGTTAAAAAAGCGTATAAAAATATTTCTTTTTCCGAGCAGTCACCTTTCTGCGAGCCCTTCTGCATATACTGGCGTCGAGCCGCAGACTGACTGCTCGAGCGCACGAACTAAATAGTAAACAAAGCGACAAAAAATCACAACAAAATTTCCTGGAAATTTGTTTCTTTCGACTCGGTTTCGAGTGAACCATGATTTTTAGCGACTTCCTGAATCAAGTGATTTCATGCTGATTTCAGACGACTTTGAAAATTTTCAAATTGATTTCAAGCGATTACACCTAAATTCAGATAACACCGATTCAATAAGACGCTTCGCGATTTCAGGCGATTTTTTACGATTTCGTAATCGATTTCGAACAGAAGTGCTCGAATGATTTCACTAGTGAATAGCCCCTCGGTTAAAATGCACAATACTGTGCAAGAAATGTAATGGGCTAAATTGTGCAAACATTCTTGAACTTGAAATAATTCTAAGTGATGATGAAATCGATGAAGAAATTTTAAGATTTTCCGACGAAGTTGACAATGCGACAGATGTAACGTTTTCGATAACCGAAAATAACTATTGTTCTACTTGAATTTAAATATATGTACTTGTGGCTATAAATAATTTTACAATCAATAGGTAAAGGTATGATAAATAAATTGTATTTTTCCGCAATTCTATTTATTTATTACAATAATTATATTATATACATTTTTCCAGAAATTCTATTAATAATTACATTTTCTTTATTTTTTTTGCATCAGGCTGATAGTCTTCATAACTAATTGAATCATTCGGGTCTTCGATTAACGAAAACGTTACATCAGCTGCATTATCAACTTCGTCGGAACATCTTAAAAATTCTTTATCAATTTCATCGTCCCTTGAAACTATTTTGGGTTCTGGAACGTTTCCACAATTTAGCCCGTTACATTTATTGCACAGTATACATGCAATATGATGGACAATTACTTTTATCGCTAGAACAAGAAATAATTTCCACGAAAGAAAGATCTGAGATATCCAGTTAGCTATATAGTCCAGTCACCTTAGCAAAAGTCCTATTCAAGAGACCCAGCCTCTGGCCAATTTTTTTATAGGTTGTTTGGACCTATAGGAATATAGCCCTGAGTTTTCGTAAAAATTCGAGTTGCATTTTAGCAATAAAAAATTATTGAAAATTAAAAAATCGATTTTTTTAGTTACTTTTTTTTGAAACGCGTCCTATCGAAAAAAATTTCTAATAAAAGTTGTTCATCATAACGTCCTCTATAAAAAAGGTCCTATACAAAAATGAGCTAGCATTGTTAATTAAGCGGTTAATTGCAAATGAAAAAAAAAAATCTCAATTTCATTTTTGCAACCGCAATCGATTGTTTATTAACATATCGGTTTGAAGTTCATACATGATGTAGGGGAGCCGAGCCCCAAGAGAATCGTGCAAGATTTATCGATCTGCGAGATATAGTTTAGCAACAATCTGCGATCATCGAAAAAACTTTGGCATTGAATAGAATTTCCCGACGAAGGCCCACAGCGTAGAAAAAAATTATGTCATCGTGCACTAGCGATATGGAAAAAAAAAATTGTTTTCGTTGAAAATAAATACTGTTTTTTGACGATTTTCGATTTTTGCTTATAAACAAATAGCAATTCTGACCAAAGTTACAAAGAATCCGGAAAATTCTTGGACCATCTAATGCGTTTTTGAAAAACGAACAATTAAAAAAAAAAGTTGCAATATCTTGATTACCCCCCGAGATATGGATATTTTTACGTTTTTTCAATTTTCTATTGTTGTAATTAAGATTTTTGCAAAATTCAAATTCGTTAGCCGTCCCTACGCTTCCGGCTACGGGATTCAATAAAATACGGACCTTTAGGAGGAATTATGCCATCACAGTTATCAACGTATTCCGATCGACGGCGCGCGGCTGAGCGCGCGGCGTCGGCTGCTCAGCCGGGCGGCGTGTTGGGAATACCCCCTCTCGCTCCGCAGCCTTGCGCGAGCGGCTTAGTTAACAAATTTGATAACTTACTTAAAAATGGTCGTAGAACAATTTATTTTTTCTTAATTTTACGTGATTTTTTCTCGCGAATACGATGGTATCCTTAAAAATCATGTTCACCCCATAGCAGACCCATGACCATTGTTTTTACAAATTTTACATATAACCGTGCTTTAAAATCATTTTACTATGAATGGGAAAGGGTATCATAAAGAAATCTTTTCTCTGACACTGTTTCATTCACTACAATAAATTAGTAAAAATAGCAAAAATCCCCTCCCGGGGGAAAAAAAACCTGGACAAGTACATTGGTGGTCCCTCGTTTCCCTATGATATCACAAAAAATCCAAAACCCCACTTAAATTTTTTTTTTTTAATGTTTACTAATTTTATTCATATCCCGGAGGGAAACCAACCATATAGATCACGAAATATCCGCCCAAAAAACCAGACTTCACAATAAATGTTACTTTGAATTTATTTCCACAGAACAAAACAAGAATGAAAACATTAAAAAATCAGCGTTATCAAGATGAGAAAAATACCTCTTATAATTGGTGTGTAAGAAGTATCAATAGTCTAGAAAAAAATGAAAAAGGTCGACATCTAAGTTACGTGCAGCAGTAAAATTTATGATATCAGTACTAGGACAAGTATTTCTTTGGTGACTGAGAAGATATCAAAATGGACGTACCGGCAACGTAGTACATGCAGTTGGTGCATTGCTTCTGGGATCTCCTAAGTCGAGTAGTTACTTTTGTTTTGGCTATGGCGCGACCAATGTTGCCAAATAGTATTTACTTATATGACCTAATGAAACAACATTGCCTGCGCCGTGGCTAAAATAACGAGAGACAAGCAGGAACAGGAAGTTTCGCATAAGATCCCGTGCTTTCGTAATGTTAAAAAAAAACTTTAATTTATGTCCGTACATGATAGCACAATTTTGTTTGATTGGTAATAATTTGATTACGCACAGAGTACTTGTCCGGCCCATAACTTTTTATTAAAATTGCTCATTCAAGTGAAAATCCAATTGGAGGTGCTTTTCGTTGCATGCGTTGCTTTTCCCACTTTGCCCACACTGAGACTAGCCTCAAAAATCATATAATTGGTCAAAGTCTGTTTGTAAATTATTTGAAAAATTTTAAAACGGTAAAGATCTTAAAACCAATGTGTTTTTGCTTTAAAATGAGTACGTGTTTTATATGTGACAAATCTCTAAATGATGGAGATCTACAAACAGCGAAAGAAAGAGGTGTGCAAACACTTATAAAATCAAGCATCATAAGAGGGCAAACACCACATGAACTTCTATTGAAAAATTTGAAAAGCATAAAGTAATATATAAAAATATGTTCAAACTGTATTTTTCAAACACATCCTGCGAATCGTTATGTTCGAAATATACAGAGCACGTGAGCTTGATGCCTTCGAATCTTCTTGAAACGGCCCTTCAGGGATGCCTTCTAGAAGGTTCGAGAAATAAGAAGGAAGTAATGATACTCTTCATGCCATTCCATTGAGCTGTGACCCCGGTACCGTTTTTATTGGGTTGGCAACTAAGTCTTGACTCACTTTTTTTAAATCTCCCTTTTTTTAATCTAGAACATTCTAGAAAGTTTCCATAACTGGCAACTGCTAGAATGTTCTAGAAGCTTTCGCACGGTGGGTATAAAAGTCCGGCTGCGGACGTCTGCGGGAGTCTAATTCTCGACATGGACGAGCACGCTATTCGAGGTGTAATATATTACGAGTTTCGGCATGGCAGCAGTACGAGGCAGGCAACCACCAATATCAACGTTGCTCTCGGAGAGGCCACCGTAACACAATCGACAGTGAGCCGCTGGTTCCGTCGCTTCGCTTCCGGAGATCCGAGCCTGGAAGATCGAGAGCGCTCCGGTCGACCTATTGAATTGGAAGACGACGCCATATCAAAAGAGCTGAAGAAGCACCCAAATGCTACCACTCGGGAATTAGCGCAGGCACTCAGCTATAGTCATACAGCGATCGAGAACCGGCTGCATACACTCGGCTATAGGCGAGTGCTGGCGAGATGGACACCTCATCAGTTGAGCGATGCCAATCGGGCCGCCCAAGTGTCCATCTGCCAGTCGTTGTTCCTGCAGCCGAAACGCAAGGAATTTCTTGGCTGTTTAGTGACTAGAGACGAGAGTTACATCCTCTATGAAAACAATGAATGGAAGGCCTATTGGCTGCCGCGCGAAATAGAACCGCCAGCTCAGCCCAAACTAGAGACCCACAGACGAAAGGTTTTGCTGTATTGCTGGTGGGATGCACGCGGAATGATATATTACGAACTACTCTCTGGACAACAGACGGTGACCGCCAACGCATATATCGAGCAGCTTCGCAAATTGGCTGCTGCAATGCGAGCAAAGAGGAGAAGAGTGACAAAGGTGCACTTATTGCACGACAACGCTCGACCCCACGTTGCTTCAATCACCCACCAGCTACTGGAAGAGTTTGGTTGGACCACAGTTCCACACCCGCCGTATTCCCCGGACTTGGCACCTTCGGATTATCACCTGTTCCGAGGCTTTAAAACTTTCCTGCGTGATCAACGCTTCAAAGACTTCGACCATGTCGAAAACGCAATCTCGGAATTTTTCGAGCAGCAACCCGCTAAGTTTTGGGAGCGCGGCATTCAGTCCTTGCGCATTAGATGGACGTAAGTCATAGACACGGCTGGTAATTATATTGTAGATTGACATCTTTAAATAAAGAACAAAATTATAAATATATCTGTGTATCTGAAGTGAGTCAGAACTTAGTTGCCAACCCAATATTTTGTAGAGTTTTTTTCGTTGAATAGTACCCGATGAAAAAAAGACGCTGATAAATTTTTAAATATAGACAAATTCTTAAGACAACAATTACTTTCAGTTTGTTCTATTTAAAAAACAGAGTAAAATTCAAAATGCTCGCGGTCACAATAGCTCGATGAAATTGCGTAAAATACCTCATGTATAAAGGTTGTATTAACGCAACGAATTTTGAATTCATTTTGACGTCATACCGTCCGCGTGTACGAGGAGCAAAAGTGCATTATGAAACTTATTATACTAATCGCAAATATAAATAACTTCCATAAGTTCGATCGAACATTACAGTAAAAAAAGGGCTAACGTGTGATGAATTCAATATAACAGCGCACAGGGTATATAAATTAATTTTTTATATTATGTTGAATTAAATACATTCGTTATTTTTTGACAGCATGCACAAATGGTGTTACAAAGATTATGCTGATGAGAGAAGAATAATGGCTTTTGTACGCAAAAAATTATCGGAGTCATCATCGTCGGAATCAACGTTGCAATCGTCTACGCCATCGCCTTTACTTTCGCCATCGCTTTCACCAACGGAGTTACCTCAGGTTGAAACATTCAATATTGCAAACAGATGTTTCCTCTGCCCTGAAGTAATACCAGCAGATTTTAAAGCACAGAATCGAAAGAAGCCTTTGAGTTTGCGAACATGCGTCCACAACGTGGAACACTTTTCACCGTTAAAAAGACTATTGTTAAATGGCTAGAAAATCGAGGAGACGCAGATGCCCAGGCATTAAGTGAACGCATTCACAATATTTTTGAAACTGATGGCGCTACTGCAAAATACCACCAATTGTATATGACGCGATTAAATACACCTCCTGATTTAACGGGAGTAAAAAGAGGGCGACCATGCGATGGAATAGAAGAGGTGATGGAGAACATCTACGCTTTCATTTCTGAAAATGACGAATGCCAATTTAAACTGTCGGAGCTTGAAAACAAAATCGAGGAAGATTGTCGACCTAATCGCCGTATAATAAGGTCACATTTGAAAAAAAAAATATGGTGACGATATTTGCATTTTCGACCTTCGAGGCCAGGACGCATACGTTTATATGAAGGGTACAGGATATAATATCTTGTATTCAGCTTCAAATTGGCACCGAGTTAGTAAGTCAAATGGCCGCGAAAGATTTTAACTCTTTCCATTTTAAGAGAAGCAACAAAGTACTTCCTTTTGCAGCTATCTTCAGCAGCGTCAAAGTGGATTCAGCACCGACTCCTATTAACCCATTACTTCTGTTCTAAAGAATCTGCATTTCAAAAGAATCGCCAGAAGATTTAGAAATCATTTGACGTACAAGCTTGCACCCTTCCCTCTATCATTATTCACGGAAGAAGGAATGCGGCATGGTACCAAATCTACGTTATACAGCTATTTCCGGTCACTGCCAGCCAATACAAGCCTAGGGCCCAATAGAATGGTAGTCGTGGACGGAGGTTTTCTGTTGCATCGCGTTGTGTGGAATCCCCATTACTCATTCCAAGACATTTGTCTCAAGTATGTTGCGTACGTACAGAATCATTTCGGTCTTAATACCGTGGTAGTTTTCGATGGATATCCTGAAGATATTAGTCTCTTGGGTACAAAGACCTTCGAACGCCTTCGCCGGTCGAAACAGCACTCTTCTGCGAATATTATCATCACTGAGACGATGATTGCAACAACTCATCAAGAAAAGTTTTTAGCCAATAACAGCAATAAATTTCGCATGATAGCAATGTTATCAAAGGAATTCGTAAAATCTGGAATTCGCATGGAACAAGCCATGAAAGATGCTGACACACTGATAGTACAAACAGCTACGGAGTTTTCTTCGAATTTCGATACAGTCGTTATCGTAGGCGAGGACGTTGATTTACTCATTTTGTTGACTACATTGACGCATAAAGAAAAAAATATTTATTTTCGCAAGCCGGGAAAAAGACGCACTCCAGAATCACTATACAGCCTACGTTGTCTGAAGCCTGAGTATGGTGAGAATGTTAGAGAAAACATGTTGTTTCTCCAATCATTCACTGGTTGTGATACAACGTCAGCTACGTATAAAATTGGCAAGAGTAAAGTTCTGACCACATTGAAGAACCACGACGAACTGCTGACAGCTGTGGCATTGTTCAAATACAAAAGGAGTGATCCAAATATGATTGTTCAAGCTGGCAAGCGCTTTTTCATTGCTGTATACGGAGGTAACAAAACCAAACCGTCCATCGACTTCCTCCGATATAAACGCTTTGGAAAATTAGCTCGTAACACAAAGTTCAACTTGACGCTTCTACCACCAACGCAGGATACAGCACGATACCATTCTTTCCGAACCTACCATCAGGTTCAAAGTTGGCTGGGATTTCACCATGTCGCAACAAAAAAACTCCCGCACTATACCAAATTTGCTACAAGTTATGTCTTGCAAATGCGAGAAGAATTGCAGGGCTGTCTGAGGATGCCGAAAGAGTGGTTTGAACTATTCAATTATTTGTTCAAATTGCAGCGATCAAATGTGTGATAACGCACCACCTGCATTGGACGAAATCGATGATGACGAATTGCAAGATTAATTTTTCGGAGATTCTTTTGCTTTGAATGACACGGAGACAGAAAAAACGAGCTTTCAAAGCTTTGGAAATCGTCCTTCCGGTTCAAAACCAATGAAAATTGTATAAGTTCATCCTTGATCTTTCAAATTGATTTATATTCTTTTTTTATTCTGTTTTCATTTAAATTTATAAAAGACGGCGAAGAATGTATATTTAATATATGAATAAATGTTCATTTCATTTTCAAATGACTTCTCAAAATGTTTTCATTATCCAGACTTTTCTTCTATCTCCCATATTCCTTTTTGATATAATAATTTGTATTGTTAACTTATTATTGTTGTTTTATTTGATATCAATAACAACTGTTGCGGTCAGCACTATTCCTCATTCTCATGAATTAACTAAGTATCGTTATCCTTTCATAATAAAATTCTACTATTCTACTTTTTTTTACATGCATCAAGCAACATTTTCACTCATCGCTGATTTCGCATCCATGACAGCAACTTTTATTACATTATATCTCATTACCTATCAAGAGACTCGGTAGAGTCTCGGGACAAGTACATTGACAGCTCTGTCGTCTGCTGACCCGAGGCTCGCCGAGTCTATACTTTCTCTGAATAAAACGATTCGCGGCGGTGGGGGTAAAATTCGCATGTCTTTTCGTTTAATTACGAAGCTCAGGAGTCGTTTGATATAACGAAAATAGGACTGGAGACTAAATGTCAAAAATGCTTTCGACTGAGCCCAAAATCAGCATGATCGGTGGCGTAATTGCTGAGAAAAAACTTTGCACAGGTCAAAATTATCAATTTTTCTATCATTGTGTGAAGGATTTCGACGTGTCTGTATACAATACCATCAAAGGCCTCTTGAAGCCTCTCGAGTTTCTGATTGGTTGGTGTCTGTATCTGTGATAACACCATCAAAGACCTCTTGAAGCCTCTCGAGTTTCTGATTGGTTGGTGTCTGTATCTGTGATAATACCATTAAAGGTGTGTGATCTGTGGTCGTGTTCGTTGGGTCTCATCATTTTGATGTGAACAAGTGCGCATGCGCATAATGATGCGCAACACGCAACTGCGCAATGAAACGAGTCATGCGCAATGTGTGAATCTGTGTGAAACGGAATTCAAAAAATAAATGATGAAAACAGTGCAGGACGTGTGGAACAGTTTGATTACAAACAGTAATAAATAACCGTTTTATAACCGTTTTAACGCGCATTCGTCGTAAAATCGGGAATCAGTGACAAAATTCGGAAAAATCAATCGGGATAAGTGATAAGTGACAACAGTATTTATTAAATTGTTTTTTGAGGTTTGAAAGTTTGATCGAAGTTTCGTAAAAACAGTGTGGGATGTGTGAGTTTGGTTAAATAATACTTATAATCGTTGAAACGTTTTTACGTGTTAAATTGCCACTTGTCTATTATTCTTCGTTTGTGTCAGGCTAGAAAAAATGTGTGATATCCATTATAAATTTGGAACTTTGGTTGAGGAAAGATATATTTTTTTTCCCCCTTTCGATCGCGACTAATTGGAATCTCGCGGCTTAAACAGTATTGAAAATACTAATGTTTTTTCACGAACAGATGTGAGGTTATAAATATCGTGGTTAGGTTCGATCGACTCTTGGTTACATTAATAATAAGAAAGTGATGGTGTGAAAGTAGTGAAGTGCTTTTAATCAACTTTCGAACACTGCCGAAATGAATATGTATTTTTTATTATTGTTAACCGTGCAGTTTTTATTTTCCACACTTAACTCTACGATGGAAACGAAAGCGATCCCTTTTCTCTTTCGTGATTAAATGTTCCTCGTATAAGATTTCTTGAGAAATTATTCTTTTCGTTTCTTTGATAACTATGAAATGGTGTACATTGAACTGTTAATCATGATTGGTGTGAATTGATGTAAATTCGGAAAAGAAACTCTATAAAACTAATAATGAGTGTCAAAAAAATGTATATGGCAAAGTTTGTTATTATCATGCCGAGTTTTGAGCGCTGTGTAATAAATATTTTTTTTAACTCTACACCGTTGACAATTTATTTTATTGGTTCCTTTCCTCTTTATGATAAAATGTTCCTCGCTTGCCATAATAAGATTTGTACATCATAAAATGTTCCTTGCATGATAATTGTTGGTCCATTTCAAAAGATTTTCGACGTCGTTTTTCTATCCAAAATATGGTCTAGAATCATCTCGCGTTTGATGAATTAATAGACAAATACACTGTCAACCTGCATCTGGATATATATGGAGGCATCTGGATGATAACCGTAGTAAGTAACGATATATCTTTATGTCAAAATGGCTCGTATAAAATATCTTTTTGTCAAAAGACTATGGCGGTATATACTCCATATCCTGGTATTATCAAAATTTGTATCTTTGGAATGCAACGAATACCTATAGACTCTGGAAATTCTGTGAAGCGACAAATGTACCAAGTATTTCCACTTTTTGGCTCCGATTGTAGCATTATGAATTGAACATTTTGTTATGAAAATTCTTCGGTTGCTCATTTGTCAATGGGATCAAAAATATTGTCATCGGAACACCATGGATATATGCAAAATTTCAGAATTTTGTTTGGCTCAATATGCTCTATATTTTTTCACATCCCCGCTTTAGTTGTAGCATAATGTATTTTAAAAAATTATTTCAGAAAGTCTTCCGATGTGTTTTTTCTGACATTATCAAAATTTATATCTTTGGATTGCAACGAATGCCTACAGACTTTGGAAATTGTGTGAAGCGACAAATGTACCAAGTATTTCTACTTTTTGCCTCCGATTTTAGCATTATGAATTGAAAATTTTGTTATGAAAATTCTTCGGTTGCTCATTTGTCAATGGGATCAAAAATATTGTCTTCGAAACACCATGGATATATGCAAACTTTCAGAATTTTGTTTGGCTCAATATGCTCTATATTTTCTCACATCCCCGCTTTAGTTGTAACATAATGAATTTTAAACAATTGTTTCAGGAAGCCTTCCGATGTGTTTTTACTGATATTATCAAAATTTGTATAACTGAAGTGCAATGGATACCTATAGACTTTGAAAATTCTGTGAAACGACAGATGTGCTAAGTATTTTCTCTTTTTGGTTTTGATTATGGCATTAGGAATTGAAAATTTTGTTATGAAAATTCTTCGATTGCTCATTTGTCGTTGGGTTAAGAATTGCTGGCTTCAGAATGCCATGCATATATGTAAAATTTCGTAATTTTGTTGGACCCAATGTGTGCTACATTTTTTGAATTCCCTAATTTAGTTGTAGCATAAAGAATTTTGAAAAATTGTTTCAGGAAGTCTTCTTATGTTTTTTTACTGATATCAAAATTTGTATCAATGGATTGCAACGGATACCTACAGACTTTGAAAATTCTGTAAAGCAACAAATGTACCAAGTATTTCCACTTTTTGGCTCCGATTGTGGCATTATGAATTAAAAATTTTGTTATGAAAATTCTGCGGTTGCTCATTTGTCAATGGGATCAAAATTATTGTCTTCGGAACGCCATGAATATATGCAAAATTTTAGAATTTCATTCGGCTCTATTGAGCTATATTTTTTCACTTCCCCACTTTAGTTGCAGCATAATAAATTTTGAAAAATTGTTTCAGAAAGTCTTCTGATGTGTTTTTACTGATATTATCAAAATTTGTATCATTGAAGGGGACCGTATGGTCTAGAGCACGAAAATTTCACCTATTTTCACGATTTTTTTTTGCCATAAAAAATTTAAAAATCGATGTTTTAACTTTTCGGGTTTATTACTACCTTTATTAAGTATACAAAAAAATTTTTTTTTAATTTTAAAAACAGTGTTTATTATCATATAATTTGCATTGAAGACGACCCTCTCGAAAAATCCGACCCGGACGGTGAAGATCGATCCGAGACTTCTACTCATCTGAAACACAAAATTCAAGAAGATTCTTAATCAGAAAGAGTGCAGTTATGGTCGGGACTAGAACAAATCGAAAAAATTAAAAATTGACAAAATGGCGCGCTTTTGAAAAAAAATTCGTAAAATCGGGTTTTTTTTCACTAGTTTTTTAGTATAAACAATAAGAAATTATTTAAATAAAATTATGATTGTAGTTCCGACGATAGCCATACATGTTGTGAACAACATATCCAAATTTCAAGTGATTCGGTTGAATAGTTTTTTTGTTTTCACCTGCGCAGTGCCGAAAAAAGTCGTTTCGAGATAAATGAGTTTAAAGTTTGAGGTACAGATATTTTCAAAAATTGAGCAAATTTTGAATACTTACAGTTAATCCGCGATTCCGGCACCATATAGGATTCCTTCGGAACGTTCATAATTCAAGATTTCCTCACTCCTTTCATTTCTTCGAGCTGTCCGAGCCTCTTTGGAGTTGTCCGTGCTCCTACGGTTGGCGCTCGATACTCGCAGCTCGTCTCGATTTTGCGCTAGTTGCTCCGCTTGTGGCCCGATTGTTATGCCCATGGTCTCCATTATTTTCAATAGGGATGCAAATCCTTCATTGAATATGCAAGCGGAAATGTGAGTGGCAATATCAATGATTTTTTTTCCGGCAAACAGATGTTTCGGCGCAAGGTGCCACACGCAAGCATTGAAACTTTCGTTATTGTTCTGCGTATTACTGCCAATACACCTTTCCAATAAAGTCTCTGCTGTCAATTCTTCATAAATTGGTTTTAATATCTCTTGTGCTTCATCGCACAGAGCAGGTGGGTGCTCGTAGGTGTCTAAAGTACCTGCAGCCTCACTTTGACGCCACTTGCACCACGATTCGGAACCTGGAGGACAGTAAGAGTGTTGCGGATTTTCATCTGTTGAAATTTTGTGATAATATGCTGCCCATATTTCACTTCTCATCCCTTCAGTCGAATCTGAATTACGTCTAATTGCTAGACCGTAATAAGTTGACAGCTCTTGCAATAATTTATTCGTCAATTGTTGACGCTTCGGTGTTTTATTTATCGATTTCCGCTGTGTCTTTTTTCCCTCTTCTTTTTCTGTCAATTTCTTTGTTGCTTTCTTTATTTGTGCATGTTTTTTTTTCGCATCAACAGCACGTTTGTACAAACGTTTTTTAACATGCAAAACACATTCTTTTTTGCAAACTAAAAAATCATCCCCGTAAGGCTTTGTGTCCAATAAGGCTTTGAACGTTTTCGTGTCGCCGTCTCCGATATAGTTCGCGTATTTTACGTTGTACAACTCTTCCGATCTCTTGAACATTTCCACGATGCCGTCTACCTCCATTTTGCCAGCACTTCCGGTATGATTTGCGTCACAGTGATCTTCATGCTCTCGATACCACGCTTCATATTCAATCGTATCCTCTTGGCCTTTCCATTGAGAGCAGGCTTGACATATACTGCATTTGACGACAACATCTAAAATTTTATTACTGTATTTCCCTATTAACGAGGCAATACCGAGAAGCGATGAGAATCCACGTTTCGCCCACGATCCATCACCAGACACAGAAAGTTCATCCGCGGGACGCCCAGCTTTTACATTCAACTCGACTTCTTCTTTCAATGCTCTTTGGAAAACGATTTTCGCGACGGCTTCAGCTGCAATTTTTATATTGTCCACGATGCCGTAATATGTACTCTTACAAATTCCTTGTCCAAGATCCATGAGACCGCAGAAATTTTTCAAGCCTTCAAATCCTACTCCAAGCATTCTCAGGGCGAGAACAAGTCGACGGTTGATTTCAAATGCCTTATCAATTAACGGCGAAGACAAAATAAAAGTTTCTTTACACTCACACTTCACAGAGAGTTTGAATCCTAGACCACGTTGTCCGTTTTTGCTAAAAGTGACCGCACCGTTACAATCTTTACACTTCAACAACTGTTGCAACGTTAAAAATATCATGCTGAATTCGATGATGCAATAATTGAAAGTAGGATTAACGTTTACTTCCAATTCCTCATTGCCTTTTAATTTTTTCGCAGACGTGCTCGTAAAATCAGTAGTATTTTCGATAGTGAATCGATTGCCCTTGAAATATCTTTTGCGACCTACAGAAGATGGTCGTCTAGAAGAGTCACGGCCTTGCTTTCTATCCATATTTTCTGATATTTTATTTCAAAATTTTCGATGTTGGTTCGTCAAAACGTAACGTTGTACTGATCAAGTCAGGGGAAAGCGAAATGACCGTTTCCCTCACAAATGTTCGACAATAGGTATATTTCGGGGAAGGGAAAAGTATATATAGGTATATAGTATGTACTATATACAGGTATATATTTTCGGAGAAGGATTGGGACAGCTGCTGCGCTCCGATTAGGTTACCGGTTAGCGCTAGACCCGTTAGGAGCGCGCGGACCGCTCTCTACCTGCGTTATGGGCTGTAGAAGCTGTAATATTGAGAATTTCCGCATGAAAATTTCACAGTATATTCTTGAGATACTATACTTTCGACATATCGAAAAAAAAAAAATCGATTTTTTCAAATTTCTAGACCATACGGTCCCCTGAATTGCAACAGATACGTACAGACTTTGAAATATCTGTGAAGTGACAAGTGTGCCCAATATTTCTACTTTTTGGCTCGAATAGTGGCATTATTAGGACTTGAAAATTTTATTATGAAAATTCTTCAGTTGCTCATTTTTGGATGGGATTAAAATTTGGCTTCGAAAAGTAATGGCTACATGCAAAATTCATAAACTTTATTGAGCCCAATGCTTGAGTTGTAGCATGATTAATCCAAAAAATTGTCAGAAAATCTTTGGTTCCTTTTTTTCTGGAAATATAAAAATTTGTTTCATTGGAACGCAACGTATACTTACAAACTTTGGAAATTTCCTGGAACAACATGTGTGCTCAGTATTTCTACATTTTGGCTTCTATTGTGGCATAACGAATTGAAAAATATTTTCAAAAAGATTTGCTCTACGGATGCAACTGGTACAACTCAACTCGATCCATTTTCTTGGGCATAGTACTGATATAAGTTTACCCGCTTTGTTGAATTTATTGTTTTAAAATATCCATAACATACTTTCTGAACTTTTCAAAATTCAAAGATAATATTAAAATATCTGTAAGTTCTAGTTTTGAGGCTTTCACGGCCATTATTGTTAGAAATATCAAAATTTGTATCATAGGAATGTAGCCGATACCTACAAACTTTTAACATTTTGTGAAGCGACATGTGCACCAAGTATTTCCACTTTCTGTCTCTGATTGTGCATTATGAAATGAAAAATTTATTACAAAAAGTCTTCGGCTGTTCTTTTTTGGATGGGATTAAAATTTCTGTCCTCGGAACGCAATAGATACATCCAAATTTTCTGAACTTTATTGGGCTTAAAGTGCACTATGTTTTTTCACATTTCCACTTTAGTTTTGGCATAATAAATTTAAAAAGTTGTTTTAGAAAGTCTTCGGGTGCTCTTCTTCTTTTGATAGTATTAAAATTTGTATCATTGGAATGTAGCCGATATCTACAAACTTTGAACATGTGTGCTAAGTATTTCCACTTCTTAGCTCCGATTATGGCATAATAAATTGAAAAAATTTTATTCCAAAGGCTTTCCTCTACAGTCGCTCTGGTTTTGATGGTATCAAAATTTGCTCAAAGCTTCATTTCATTCTTTTGGGTACGATCCTGGTCTGAGTTTGTCCGCTTTGTTCAATATATTGTTTTGGAGTTCCCATAACATACTATTTGAACTTTTCTATATTCAATGAGAATATTGATTCCACCTTGTTAATAAAAATAAGAATGAAAAAATGCGTGAACTTTTTTCACAATAGATTCAATATGTTTTCTCTAAGCATACATGAAACTGGTTTTTTATTTTATCATTAATAAAAAATGAAAAATTTCGAAAAATGTCGCTCCATTTTTATCAACAAGCTGAAATAAGCGTAATATTTTTTACCACAAATCTACAAATATAACAAGGAGATACTGCTATTTAATATGTTTCTTTGATAAACACAAATTCAACTAGCTATAAATTGTATGGAAAAGTTCTGACTGCTCTAATCTAGCCCTCAAAAGCTTTGTCCATTTTTGTATCAGACTCCAAGTTCCCGACTTATTTTAGCCTGATTCCAGAAAGGTAAAGCGAAATGTCAAAAAAATTTGACTGGCTCGAGAATAAAAAAAATGCCAAATTGAAAATTCCAAAACACGTGTCCCTTTATTTCATGGGGAAAAAACCTGACTCAAAGTAGAAGGGGTCTGGGTTTGGAAACGAAAAAGCGATAATTTCCCAATATAACCTTTTTCTAATCTATATAAAGCGAGATGTTTAAAAAGAATGAGAAAAAACGAATCATATCCTGCATAAAAATCCCCCTCGCGGAAAAAACCTGGACAAGTACATTTGTTGACCGCCGTTCCCATATTTTTCCACGAATATACATACACTGCAAAAACATTTCTCGCAAAAATCCCTGAGAAAATCAAATCCTATCAAAAAGTAAGAAAAGTGACCACTTTCAAAAAATGTATCAAATAAATTCAAATCACACAAAACAAAATGAGTTAATCCTCGCGAAAAGCTAAGGTTGGGTTTCGCAAAAAGTAATAAAATAAATTGAGCTATACTAAAATATATGTGGCCAAGTACGGGAGGCTTTATCGTGACATAAAATCTTCAAATAATGTTTAATGTTGATAGAGAAAAGAATCAAGTTCGAAAATGCAGTTGTTTTACCAACCAGAATGAAAATAAAAACTCTGTATCAATAAGAGTCCGAAGCAAAAAAAGATTGCAAATGAAAAAAAATTAGATGAAAAAGAATTTCGACCGAAGTACTTGGCGAGGTTGTCACCATGACCGATACATTATATAAATTAAGTGAAAAAACATTCGTCAAGTACTTCGACCGAATTTTTTTTTAATCTAATTTTTTTCTATGTTTTATAAAACAATTTGTAAGTCAAGGATGATGCATCATATTCTTCCGTCATTTCATCTTTGAAAGAATAATAATTCTGAGGCTCCTGACAGTAAAGTTAAATATAATTATCTATTTATAGCTTAGACCGAAATTGCTAATATCCTCGCTGCCATTTCGCCCCTGAATGCGTTATTCTAATAAACAACTTGAAAGCTAATGATAAAGTATTTAATTTTCTGAATTTTTTCCTTGGGGAAAAACTGGTACTTGAGGTCTCTTCTATAACACCTTCCTGCCAAGCTATAATCGAATAATAACCTATCAACGAATTACTAACATCTCGAAAATACTTCGAGTGTGTAGTTAACTCTTTTGAAAACATTATAACTTTTTTTCTTATAAGAGAAATGAAACGCTCCTATATTTAAACAACCTTAGTAACAATTAATTTATGGTAGAAAATCTGTCTCATTCTCTTTTATGTCGAATTAGTAGTGTGAGCAGTACTGATTCCTGACATTGAAATAAATCGATGATGTAATGATACAAACACGTTGTAAGTTTTTTTGTTATATACAGACTCTATTAGAGTCTATATAAAGCGAAATATATGAAAATACTATAGAAAAAAGAAGTGATATCAAATAGCAAAAATCCCCTCCCGGGGGAAAAAAACCTGGACAAGTACATTGGTGGTCCCTCGTTTCCCTATGATATCACAAAAAATCAAAACCGCACTTAATTTTTTTTTTTTTTGATGTTTACTAATTTTATTCATATCCCGGAGGGAAACCAACTATATAGATCACGAAATATCCGGCCAAAAAACCAGACTTCATAATAAATGTTACTTTGAATTTATTTCCACAGAACAAAACAGGAATCAAAACATTAAAAAATCAGCGCAGTCAACATGAGAAAAATACCACTTATAATTGGTGTGTAAGAAGTATCAATAGTCTAGAAAAAAATGAAAAAAGGTCGACATCTAAGTTACGTGCAGCAGTAAAATTTATGATATCAGTACTAGGACAAGTATTTCTTTGGTGACTGAGAAGATATCAATATGGACGTACCGGCAACGTATGGCATGCAGTTGATGCATTGCTTCTGGAATCTCCTAAGTCGAGTAGCTACTTTTGTTTTGGCTATGGCGCGACCAATGTTGCTAAATAGTATTTACTTATATGACCTAATGAAACAACATTGCCTGTGCCGTGGCTAAAATAACGAAAAACAAGCAGGAACAGGAAGTTTCGCATAAGATCCCGTGCTTTTGTAATGTTAAAAAAAAAACTTTAATTTATGTCTGTACATGATAGCACAGTTTTGTTTGATTGGTAATAATTTGATGAACGTTTACCACCGTACGTTGAGCGTATACGCACAGAGTACTTGTCCGGCCCATAATTTTTTATTAAAATTGCTCATTCAAGTGAAAATCAAATTGGAGGTGCTTTTCGTTGCATGCGTTGCTTTTCGCCGTCAGAAATTTATAATAATATAATAAAATATTTATAATATATAATAAAAAGTTATGGGCCGGACAAGTACTCTGTGCGTATACATTCAACGTACGGTGGTGAACGTTCATCAAATTATTACCAATCAAACAAAACTGTGCTATCATGTACAGGCATAAATTAAAGTTTTTTTTTTAACATTACAAAAGCACGGGATCTTATGCGAAACTTCCTGTTCCTGCTTGTTTTTCGTTATTTTAGCCACGGCGCAGGCAATGTTGTTTCATTAAGTCATATAAGTAAATACTATTTGGCAACATTGGTCGCGCCATAGCCAAAACAATAGTAGCTACTCGACTTAGGAGATCCCAGAAGCAATGCACCAACTGCATGCCCTACGTTGCCGGTACGTCCATATTGATATCTTCTCAGTCACCAACGAAATACTTGTCCTAGTACTGATATCATAAATTTTACTGCTGCACGTAACTTAGATGTCGACCTTTTTTCATTTTTTTCTAGACTATTGATACTTCTTACACACCAATTATAAGAGGTATTTTTCTCATCTTGATAACGCTGATTTTTTAATGTTTTGATTCTTGTTTTGTTCTGTGGAAATAAATTCAAAGTAACATTTATTATGAAGTCTGGTTTTTTGGCCGGATATTTCGTGATCTATATAGTTGGTTTCCCTCCGGGATATGAATAAAATTAGTAAACATCAAAAAAAAAAAAATTAAGTGCGGTTTTGATTTTTTGTGATATCATAGGGAAACGAGGGACCACCAATGTACTTGTCCAGGTTTTTTTTCCCCGGTTCATTTTATGGAAAAAAGGTTCCAATAATATTTATAGAGAATTTCATGCTCTACAAGTTTGATCACTACTATTTTTTTTGTATCTCCAACCATTATCAAGATAATTAACAAAAGCAACAATTGGAATTGTTTGACTGACTATATCTCGAAAAATATTAAATATAGAAAAAAGTTTCAAATAAAAGTTATAGGAAATATAATTTTCTACAAAAAGGTCCTTATCATTTTCGTCGTACAATACACCTTTCATGAAATATTTGCAAAAATGCGTTTTCCAAAATGGCGGCTAACGCTTACCCCTCCCCCCCCCCCCCCCCCCCCGAGACGAAAACTTGGATTTACACTTAGGGGCCACCCACTAACATATTCCAATTGAAAAATCCATTATCAGGATTTTTTTTGAGCGACCTCACTTTTGGTGCTATCTTTCCTAGACTAAGTTCCTAAGATACAAAAGATGTAAGAACACTTCTGTTTGAGGAGACCAATATCCCTACCAATTTCCTCGAATCTCGAGCTATAAAAGGCCGAGATTCTTCAACGCACTCGCATTCCGTTCCGTACCTAGAGTTGCGTTTATACTACTAGCAGTAGTTCGGTTTGTCAGGCAGTTAGCTGTCTTATCTATTTAATCTCTGGCCGAACTCCACGTTTTCTGTAGAAGAGAGCGAGTCGAGACAAAATTTCTAAGTATTAAAATATTAAAATCAAAATTAGAATTTGTAAGAAACTTAGACCGCTAGATAAAATAATATGTCTGCTTTTATTAGTATATGTAATTGACACTGTTATATAGAGAGTTGAATGGGTCCGCGATTCGACCGAGTTCGCGTCTCATTCCTTAATGCCCTGGGCCTGGCTTGTCAAGGCATCCATGCCCTTGCCCTTTGACACCAAGCTCCTTTGTCTATCGTCAAAACAAGGCGGTCGTATCCTAAGGACTTCTCAAGTGGTTGGTGACGAAACGTTACCCGAGTCCTCGCTCTGGAACGCACTTTGAGAAGGAGTGTTGCTTTCAGTCGTCCATCCTGATGAATTCGCGTCCCTGCGCAAGTTAATCTCTTTGGTCCATGTGTTGATAAGTTCAACTATTATGCTCTTGTAGTTGGACTGACGCAGGTTGAGTCTTTGGCGTTGTCATACTCCGAGTTATTCTGCGTTTTTCTAGGAACAAAGAACAACATTGACCAATTTGCAACTCTTCTTCCCGATCTTGTCCATGCCATTGATTAAATTGTTAGTTTCATTCGTGTTGCTCTGCTTAACAAGACAATGCGTCTTTCAATTTTATAACATGCCTTACAATGTACGTCTTGGTAACAACATGCGTTAAGCTGGGCTCTAATAATCGTTTAATGCTCATTAAACGATTCATGCGAAGACCATCACCGGTCCATTAGCCGCTGCTCTTGCTTCGACCTGGTAGTCGTCACCACCCCCCAGTACTAAGAATAATGTCAACATCCAATCTCAATATTAGACAATTCTCAAGAAGTTTCAGGTACCGGCCTTGCTCAGTCATTCCACCTTCCAGGAGTTCGTGGCAACTCGACCGTTATGCAACCACTCCGTCCTTTCGGACCTGTGGCTGCCATGTCAACTTCTAGTACTTTGGCTCGAACAAGACAGCAACGGCTTACCTTCTACGCCTTCCGTCCCCAGGAGATCAAGCGCTCCAAGCTCGTCTTCGCCACTGCCTGAGTCACTATCGCTGACTCCTGTGTTCCAGAGCTTCAGTTTTTCGCCTGGTACCACACCGCAGTACGGCTTCTGAGTGCGCTGCGCACCTTTGACGTCCTCGATGACGTACCTGTCGCGGTCTAATACTCTAGTGACTTCATACGGCCCAGCGTACTTTGGCAACAATTTCTTACTCGCACCATCATTCGTGCTAATTAAGCGCTTAATCACGACGATGTCTCCACAACTGAATTTTCTCGGAGGGGCCCTCTTTCTATCAAACCTATCCTTTTGATGGTCTTGGTTTCGCCGAATGACTTCCCCAACTATTTCGCGCGTCTTTTCTCTTTCGCGATCATGAGAGGATTCTCCTATGCTATTAAGAATTCGCGATTGCTTCCCATTGCGAGGTCGATATCCCAGCAATAACTTAGACGGACTCTTTCCAGTTGCTTTATTAACGGTGTTGTTTAAACCCCAGATAACTTTCGACAATTCTCGATCCCATTTTGTCTCTTCGTTCAAACTAGCCGATAACGTACTCAAAATTGTCCTGTTGTAACGTTCTACCTGGCCATTCGCTCTCGGCGTAGCTACTGCCGTCATTACATGCTAAATGCCTCGTTCTGTACAAAATTCTTTGAATCTTTTACTCGTGAATGCACTACCACGATCGCTGATAATACGCTGGGGGAGACTAAATGTCTCACCTACGGTAAGAATGAATCATTCAACGAGAACTGCTTTCGTACCTTTAACAGCTTTAGAAAATACGAATTTAGTGAATGCATCCACGATCACTAGTAAATACGAGTTTCCACATGAACTTTTTATGCACGGTCCCAAGTGGTCGACGTGCAGCGTGTGCATAAGCACCAAGACTTTTTCTATAGGGTGGAATTGACCTGGCTTCCTCCCAGCTGGATCTTTACTATAAAGACAGTCCAGACATGCAGCGACGTATCGTTGTACGTACCGCCGCATTGAAGCAAACCAATAGTCAGCCTGAAGTTTCTCAAGCGTTTTCGCTACACCAAAGTGTCCCATTTCGTCGTGGCACAACTTAAGTATTCTCTGTCTTGCTGCCCTCTGCACTGCCCACTTGAGACCGTTCGGGGTGTTCTTAAACACTCGACAGTCCTTAAGAACGAAATCCGTTTTGATTTGTTTTTCCTCAGCATCCTTTGGTGCCCTACTTAGGACCTCATGAATATACTTCAGCCGTGCATCTTGCAATTGCGCTGTTAATAGCCAATCTCCTAGCTCAATGCGTAATAGTCCTACGTCCTCTATTCCCATTGACTTACCATCGGATTCAATCGGGTTGCGACTGAGCGCGTCAACATGAGGCATTTTCGTTCCGGCTCTGTATTCTATGGAACATTTGAACTCCTGTAACTGGATCCACCACCGCGCAACACGTGGTAATAGATCTCGTTTAATAAAAGTCGCACGCAACGCACTACAGTCGCTCACGATTTTGAACTGAATGCCCAATAAATAAACACGGAATCTCTGTAAGCTACATACTACAGCTAACATCTCAAGTTCGTAGGAGTGATACTTATATTCTTCCTTCGAAGTTTGACGGCTGAAATAAGCTATTCGTTTCAAGTTACCATCAACTTGCTTTTGTAACAATACACCCCCTAAATCGAGTTGGCTCGCATCGGTATGTTATTCTGTTTCCGCGCTTTGTTTATAAATGGCTAAAATGGGTCTGGTGATTAATTTTTCTTTGAGTACGCTGAAGGCGTGCTCCCCAACCCCACCCCCTCCCCTCATGGGGATCGTCACCCCAACCCCAAGGAACATCCTTTTTTGTCAGTTTCATCAAGGGTCGAGCAATAGAGACAAAACCCTGAATAAATTTTCTAAAGTAACTGACGAGACCAATAAACTGTCTAACTCCGTGTACATTGGCAGGTACTTGAAACTTTTCGACCGCGCTGATTTTATGAGTTCCAGGCCGTATCCCTTCTCGACTCACTTCGTACCCGAGATAATCGACCTTCGTTTCGAGGAATGTGCATTTACTTATGTTCAACGTTAACCGGGCCTCTCGCAACACTTGTAATACGAGTTCTAGTGCATGCAAGCCCGACGCGACATCCTTAGATGGGATAAGGACGTCGTCCATGTGTGCCAAGACAGAAATCTGATTTTTGAGAGGGTGTATAACACGATTCATCATGCGTTGAAATACTGCTGGTGCGTTTGCTAAACCAAACGGCATTCGAAGGAATTCGTATTGTCCGTCGGGTGTCACAAAAGATGTTTTCTCTATTGACTTTTCAGCATCTGATATTTGATAATATCCTGAGGCTAAATCTAAGCATGTAAAACGAGTACTTCCCTGGAGGCTATTCAATTGGTCCTCGATTAACGGTAACGGGTATCGATCCTTTTTCGTAATTGCATTCAATGCGCGATAATCAACGCACATTCTAACTTCGCCATTCTTTTTACGTACCAACAAGATAGGGCTCGAGAATGGAGAATTTGAGTCGCGGATGATTTTATTTTCTTTGAATTCGTCAACAATTTGATTAAGCTTCTCGCGCTCCGAGTAAGACAGTCGATATGGTCGATAAGTAATTACAGAGTCGCTCGTTAATTCTATATCGATTTCGGCTGCTTGTGTCGTACCTAATTCGGAGGTTTTCAGTGCGAAACAGTCGCGGTAAGAGTCAAGTAATTTGAATAATTGTTCTTTCATGGGTTCCGACACGCTTGAATCGACCTTAACCTGCTCTCTTGGAAGGTTCCCTTTTTCATTTTTAATTTGACACATTGACCGATACGTACTTTCAACCCTGGTTTCGGGCCTCATCGGCTCCGCCCATGCGATATGTATTCCCTTACGAACAGTTAGTACTCTATCTGACAGATTTAGGACTGGTAGGACATTTGCTCCTTGACGTGGCAGGATGCTGGTCTCCTCCACCGTCGTCAGCACCTGTTTACGTGGTGGAAGTCGCTCCAAGTCCGGCAAAGTAGCTACGGATTTGTTGAACAACCGCAGGTGGCCATCCAACTGGACAGTCGCAACGCCAGGTAGACTCAGGAACGTTTGTCCCACGATGAGCGGTACATCTTGCACCTCTTCCGGGATAACGAAGACCTCGATCGATCCCTCGGCCAAATCGATCTGCATATCCACCTTGGCCACTCCGCACGGAATGACCATATCACCCCCGTATCCTCGAAGAACTTCGTCCGTCGGTTACACGTCCAGGCCCAATTTATCCGACTCGCTCTTTTTCAGAGTAACACATTCGCTCCCTCCGTCGATGTATGCTCGTAAAAGGGTACCGTTGATAATCGCGTCATGTATCCGCATATCCTCGGGCTTTCGATCGATGCCGATGGTGCGCACATTCTTCGCCGATTCATCTTTAACTTTCGGGCATTGTTTCGCCAGACGGACCATTTCGTTGCAGCGGTAACACCGCCTAAAGGCCAGTTTGTTCGTAGTACCCCCAGATGTTCCGTCCGGCTTTTGTCCCTCTTGTTAACCTTTTTGTGTCTTAGGCTTCCCCTTACGCCCGTCCAAGCTGTGTCGCTCACGGTCGCAATCCTTTTTCCCGTTGTGTCCGTCAACCGATAGCTCTGTTGTAGTGTCTGTCTTACTCAAAAATATACACAGCGCCTCGGGTGATTAAAAATCATTCTGTTTGATTGTGTTTCTGAGAGATTGATCTGTGATTCCCTGAGCAATAAAATCGGCGGCATCCTTCTCCACGAAACCACATGATCTCACAAGGGCTGCTTTGTCGAAGAAGAATTTCATCGTACTCTCGTTTTTTGTTTTCATACGAGCCAGCATTGTCACGAGTTTTTCGGGTAACAATGTATGATCGGTGAACGCTTTAAGCAAGTTTTCCTTCCACTCGGCCCAAGTGTAATCAACAGTCTCCAGACCCTCGTACCACGTTCTGGCTACGCCCTTTAGGTTCTCTAACGCGAAACTGCTGACCGTCTTGTCCTCCCAGTCGTATATACCTTTTAATTCCTCGACCTTTTGGATCCATACTTCGATCGTCTGATTTTTTAGGCTCGGATCGAACAATGGGATTGATCTTCTGCCTTCGAAGGTTTTTCGTGGTTCTTGTCTTCCTGTTGCAGTTGCTATAACCTCGAGTAACTTCTGAGAAGCACCTTGCAAATCCGACATTGCGCTGACGCTTGGGGCAGGAATGTAAGTCGGCGTATACCGACTACGCTCGCTACGCAATCGCTGACGAGAGCGGTCGCGTCGGCTTCTTGACGATCTTCCTCGCCTGTCACGACGTCTATCGCGTGACCGAGCAGCCGATTGGTGATGCGACATCGACTTACGAGAACGAGATCTTGAGCGAGATCTTCGAGTTCAGCTACGAGAACGGCCCATCGTCTCTGCACACTGTAGTTGTTTCACTGCACGTATGTATAACACACCGCTTTGTCACTGTCACTATAATAATTCATGAGTCGCGAAGTGAACAAGGATGAGCTCTTTATCCCATTTCTAAACTGTAAGAAACTTAGACCGCTAGATAAAATAATGCATCTGCTTTTATTAGTATATGTAATTGACACTGTTATATAGAGAGTTGAATGGGTTCGCGATGCGACCGAGTTCGCATCTCGTTCCTTAATGCCCTGGGCCTCGCTTGCCAAGGCATCCATGCCTTTGCCCTTTGACACCAGGCTCCTTTGTCTATCGCCAAAACAAAGCGGTCGTATCCTAAGGACTCCTCAAGTGGTTGGTGACGAAACGTCACCCGAGTTCTCGCTCTGAAACGCACTTTGAGAAGGAGTGTTGCTTTCAAATTAAAAGAATATTTTCCAAATCTATTCGGATAACTCAATAAAGACGAAATAAGCTACAACCAACCAAAGATTATCAAAGACACCTCTCGGGCAAAGTGCCCTTTTATTTTATACGTAACAAGTTTTTATTCACTTTTGTAAACTACTAACATTTTATTTTATCAAACGAATGTATAAAGAATCTTAGATCTCTTTATTCACAACCTTTAACATCCTTTCCTCAGTTGCAACCAGATAAAGCAAGATCTCTCGACGTCTATCAGTGTGCGCCCCCCATACTCTTAGGAGTATATCTAGAGTCGCGGCAGTGACTCGAGACAAGATCATTTACATACCTAGCCAAAAACAGCATAAATGCTGTGAAAAAAGCTAAGACAAGTACATTTATGCCCCCCAAATAGTCGCTCCAGTTAATCCCCCCCACCACTCAGCGCCAAAATACCGATCGCCACAAAAATTTACAAAAACCCGTCTAAGTCGTTCATGCATCTTCTTCGCACAAATGCATGCATGCTTCTTCGCACAAGTGCATGCATGATCTTCGCACAAAAATCCTTTCTAAAAACCAACTCATCATACAAAGTTTTATGGGTAAACGCTCTCATTATCTTATCAAATTAAGTCAAATTGTACAGAGGTGATAATTTCATTCTCGTAAATGTTGTGAGTTCACGAAAAGTTGATAAATAAATAAACATCTACTAAAGTATATGTGGCCAAGTTCGTAGGATTTTATTATGTTTATAAAATCTACAATTATGTTCATATGCCATGTCTCTAATTAATGCTTTTTTACAACGAATTATTATCCTATGGCTTGGAACTACAAGGGCTTTAAAAAAAATACAGAATCGCATTAGCCAGCGTGAGCTTGAACGCTGCCACACTCTCATTTGTAGTATTTGTAGTATAGTTTTATTGATAACAAATTGATAAAAGTTTACTATTGTACGCAGAGCGGATACGCACAGAGTACTTGTCCGGCCCGAAAATTTTTCGACTAGTCAGCTAAAAATATGCTTTTTTGTTCACGGCAAATTTTTCAACCACTCCGAACATTCGGACCTCCTGACGCAGATTTGAATCTTACCCGCCGTGGAATGCAATCAATTGATGACCGCTCTTACATGGCAGGCTTATTCCTTTTTGTAAAACCTGTTGTAGTAAAAACCGGTGTACAAGTGCGTGTAAATGGTACCGGATTACTTATTTCGGGTGTACAGTACCGTTTAGACGCTCTGTAACTCTAGTTTTCCCCCGGATGTTACAAAACTGGAATAAACGTGCCGTGTAATAACGTGAGATATGCTCCACACGAGCATCAATTCATCGATAACAATTGGTTAAAAGAAAGGAGGATAATTTGGGATACAAAACAATCCGCATATTGTGATTCCAAATTAGCTGTACTTACTTTACTAGTTAAGGCCAAAATGTATGGTAGATTAATGTTGACTTATGTGACAAATTTTATGAAAAATTTTCACATTCACACGTGTGGCAGCGTTCAAGCTCACGCAGGCTAATGCAATTCTGTATTTTTTTTTTTTTAAAGCCCTTGTAGTTCCAAGCCATTGGATAATAATTCGTTGTAAAAAAGCATTAATTAGAGAAATGGCATATGAATATAATTGGAGATTCTATAAACATAATAAAATCCCACGTACTTGGCCACATATACTTTAGTAGATCTTTATTTATTTATCAACTTTTTGTGAACTCACAACATTTACGACAATGAAATTATCACCTCTGTACAATTTGACTTAATTTGATAAGATAATGAGAGCGTTTACCCATAAAACTTTGTATGATGAGTTGGTTTTTAGAAAGGATTTTTGTGCGAAGATCTTTGGACGGGTTTTTGTAAATTTTTGTGGGGATCGGTATTTTGGCGCTGGGCGGGGGGGGGGGGGGGGGAATTAACTGGAACGACTATTTTGTGGGCGTAAATGTACTTGTCTCAGCTTTGTTCACAGCATTTATGCTGTTTTTGGCTAAGATTTGTCGACTTTTTGTATGGAATTGATAGCTTGTTAATTAAACATGTCAATATTGTGTACGTACTCGGGTATGAAATTCATAGCTTGCCAATTAAACATGTCTATATTATGTATGTATTAGAGTGATGCAAAAGAAATGAAATTTTTTTAAGCATTGCAGCAAAATATGGTAACATTTTATCAAAAAGTGATTCTCTCAAGAATTGAATCCTGAATACAAATTTTAGAGGTCGCTCAAGCGATTTTTTAATGATTTCGGCTAAAAATGGACACATGATCGAATTTCGAGCTGGTGTATATTCGGACTAAAAATGCAATGTGAAATATTGATCTAAGAAGTGTTCAAATGAACTCAATCTTCGTAATTAACCGTCAATACTTATAAAATTATTAGATTACTTAAAACGGACAGTAGTTCTGAGAAGATACGACGCATAAAAGAACAACGAAGAAGTAAAAACTTGAATTTTTTTTAAATTTGTAAAAAAAAAAATTCAAAAAATATTACACCGAAACATCCGTGCCAATAGATCAACGGATCGGAAAATATTCCATAAAAAATTATACCGAAGAAATACTCCAATAGCACTAGAATGCACCGAAACTTTTTAAATATAAGTAATCATAACGAAACGAGATTTTGAAACAAAAAATATACGTACAAAATTTCGAGAGCTAAAGTTTGATTGGAAAAAATAATTTTGGCCGAAGTACTTCGCGAGTTTTTCTTTTATAATATTTATTGATTACGAATTATATCTCATGAGCAATAGATTAAAAAAAAATTGGTGAAGTACTTATGAAATTTTTTTTTCTCAAATCAAATATCTTTTCGCTCAAAATTATTTCGCATCGCCTGATTACGTTTTGGGTTGCAAGTGCAAATAGAATTTTCATGTATTTAAGGTCTCTACCACTCTAGGGTGGTTTAAAACCATATATAATTCAAACCTAGGGTGGTATCATACACCATTCTCTCAGTTATATAAAAAATGAAGAGAATGGTTTCCAAATAAACTTTATTATTGCATGCAAGAGACATTTTATGGTAAAAGAGAAGAGGCACTATTTTCGACTTCGTTCTAGAATTTACGTTCGGAAAAATGAATTGTTGGGGCTAAAGTTAATAACAAAAATTATATATTAAGGTACTGTTCAAAAGTTTATTTATTAAATTACACTTTAATTTTGCACTATCACTCTTCTATCTATATATACAAAAGTTACTTTAACCAAAACTGGAACTGACCGCGATCTTTATAACCTTACGACTGTTCAAAGATATCAAATATTCACCGAAAACGAGTTTATCACACACCATTCGCTTAGTTATCAAAAAAAAAAAAAACAAAGAGAATGGTTTCTAAATAAACTTTATTATTGCATTCAAGGAACATTTTATGGTAAAAGAGAAGAGGCACCGTTGTCGACTCCGTTCTAGAGTTTACGTTCGGAAAAATGGATTGTTGGGGCTAGGGTTAATAAAAAAAATTGTTTATTTAGAAACTGTTCAGAAGTTTATTTATTGATTTAAACTTTATTTTTGCACTATCACTCTTCTACCGATAATATAATAAAAGTCACTTTAACGGGACAGACCTAGTTAGAATTTTCGAAAAATCGATTTTTTTTTATTTCATTTTCAAAAAGTAGAATCTCTTACGAACATTTTCCGCCCAGGTAAATGTAAATCGGACCATTATTCGCCGAAATACAAGACTTTGTAGCACGTCGTGTCTGAGCCATAGGTAAGCAGGTAGCGGACTTGAAGTGCGTTTTTCTCGAAACCATGTTTTTGAAGTCGGTGATCACTGTAGCTCGAGAACGGCTTTACCGATCGGGTTGAAATTTATATCACTTCTTCTATACATGGTAGTCCTCCATATGAACGAAGGATTTTTTTTTTGGATAATTATTTTTATTTTTAATAGCAAAAAATGGAACTGATATTTTGGTCAAAAAAACACTTTTGACTTTTAACGGCCGCCATTTTGTGAAAAATGGAAATTTTTCAAAACCCTTCGTTCAACTGGAGCATTATATCATTAACTAAAAATCCCCTCCGTTTTTTTTGTTTCAGATGAGCCGTTGCAGCGTGAGCTTGATCACCGCAAACCGTGTTTTTTTTTGCAGCGTCCTCGGCAATTGACGGTCACCAGCTTATTTCGACATGTATTGCGTTGAAAAAATTGCAACATATACATTACATATGTATCTTTTAAACGGAAGAACTTTTGTTGTGAATTATTTTATCGTTTGACCAAAAAAAAATCGGAAAAAAGGCCTTTTTTTTGACATTCCAACTAGGTCTGTCCCGTTAATGAAAAGTTGAAACTGACCGCGATCTTTATAACCTTACAACAAAGATATTAAATGTTCACCGAATACGCGTTTAAAGTCCTGATCTCGAATATGTCTACCAAAAATCAAATTATCTACTTTCACACCCGCGATTTTTATAACCTTACTTTTTAACCCCACAACTGTCACTAGTATAACCGCAATCTTTTTTCTAAAGTCACAGCTGTCACTCTTACGGCTGTCACATCAACGAACACAGTCTCGCGTATCACCAGAAAATTTCTAGTTATAACTAGTGTCACTAGACAGCAAACGCTAAACGTCAAAAAATGTGTGCGAAAAATGCCACCTTTTATTGATGATTTGGAACGATGAAATATTAATATTTCCAATATGCGTTAGGCTACAGAGTTCTAAATAGTCATGATCGAAAGAAAAAAAAAAATACGTAAACTAGCAACATCTTTTAAAGTGTTGTAATTAATTAAATATCGCTGAAACAATTTTCGAAAACCGTTTGAAACCGCTCTGCTTGCTGTAAAGACTCTAGTAGCGACTCGTCTTCGCCATCTTACAGTATACGTAAAACAAAACATTTATTGATGATATGAATATTGTGAATTAAAAATGTCTTCCGTTCATTACAATCGAATATGTTAATGTGAGAACTACATATTTATTTATAATGAACGAAGGATAGAGTTATAAGAGCTACGTATTTGTTTTAAATAAACGAATGTTTCGTGTCACAGTAATTACATAATCATTCACAACACT
The DNA here is from genome assembly GCA_963989365.1 of Rhimphoctona megacephalus. Taxonomy (NCBI): domain Eukaryota; kingdom Metazoa; phylum Arthropoda; class Insecta; order Hymenoptera; family Ichneumonidae; genus Rhimphoctona; species Rhimphoctona megacephalus. The sequence continues at coordinate 13,944,431 of OZ022416.1, forward strand.
ACTATATGTAGACTAAACAACAAAACAAGGCTTTCCATTGAAATAGATTTCCGATTCACACAATATCGGATTTAGTCGGAGAAAAAGATATTTGGTTCGATCGACTATGTTTTAGCTTTTTGAAATAACTGAATTTTACTCAACTAAACCGAATTTTTATTTCCTCAAATGTTATATCCACTTGTTTAAAGCAGTTTCGTAATCAGAAGAAAATTTACTTGTTTCATTTTAATCACAACTGACAGAATCCACTGAATCTAATCTAGATTCAACAAAACGTATGTGCTTATTAACACACCATTGTGTTGCAATAAGTATACATCGTTGAATTGAACTTTTCATTTTGTTAATTCAAGTATTGGTTTATTTAGTACGTCAATAAAATATTCTGTTGTATTTTCATAATATATAGTTGAACGTATTCAAACGAAAAATTTTGTTGAGATAAACAAATTTTAGCTACACCAACAAAATTTTTTTCTCAGTGTGATTTTGTACCATGCTGTTGCGGCAGAATGGCAAGCAATTGTGTAATAAATATGCACAAACTTATATGTCGTTAAAGTACATATTTCGACCGCTGCTAAACTAAAGAACGTTATCCATGTGATTTATTCCCTAAAATGTCACGAGTTACGCCCTTTTCTATATAAACGAAAATTCTTCTTGCGTGAGTCCAAGTGCACCCTTTATATCAGCATCAAGCAATTTAGAGACTAACACAAAGTACATGTCTCATGGCAAAGCAACTTTTACACGTAGATATAATTACACTGGCTGGATAACCAGGTCTTCTTAATTTTTTGTGCAGACTCCCACAGTAAAGCTGCAATCCAATAATAATTACTTTATTAAGAGGTGGGTATCAAAATGACTACTGTAATTATCTGGCTCGAAATTTCTTGTTTTTTTTCGTATCGTAATACCATTGAAGAAAAATTCAAAATGAAAAGTTACATTGAAAAATGATTAGATTTGAATAATGATATATTTTTTCTCTTCAGCATATTTTCTTTTTTATTACATCGTTTTACCACTTTTTCATCAATGGAAACAGGCTTTTTTTGTAGTATAATCGAAATCGTTCAAATGTTGATAATCGAGCAAAGTCATTAGGAAAATAGTAAGGATTGATAAATTATCACTAGTAAAACTAGATAAAGTTAATTCGGAACATTATTTAACGATAAAAATGGTAAAAAGAAGAAATAGTCGAAGAAAGAAGAAGAAGTTGAAAACAGAATATATTAGTTGGTGTGACATTAGTCATAATTAATTAGCATCAATTATTTTTTACATTCGGAGAAGTTTTGGGGATAACAGTTGGAATCGTTCTCTAGAAAGCTCCTCATAATAAAACAGAAGTAATTGTTGTTTCGTGTCAAATTGATAAAGATTGAACTGGGCAGTCAAAAAAATATCTATTTGACCAATCGTAAATTCGTATGTCACTTATGTTTATATAAGCAGTGATTCTATCGAGACAACTGACTTTTTTCGGAATTCTGTCTACGAGCATAGAATTGTTTCATCTACATGTAGGATTTCCGTAATCTATTGAACTCTGCATATCGAGTAATAATCGTGAGTCACGAAAGTCGTGCGTCAGAGATAACAAAAAAAAAGATCCAAAATACCTCCTTTCCATCACAAAAACAAAAATCTAATCAAAACAAATGTTTCTCATTGGTCCAATAAGAATTCTGGTTAAAAAGCATGAAATAGAATTTAAAAAACACACAATATTGAATGAGAAATCGAGCATAGACGTTGATTGAGTCCTTTGTCAACAATACAAGAAGAAGACTCATATACAATCAATCAGGCACGGCGTGAATCAATCGCGAAGTAATCGTGCGAAAAGCTAAATGAAGAAAAGTTTCTTTTCAAAAAGAAAAGCTAAATGAAGAAAAGAAAGAAAGAAGAAAAATTTTCCACTGCTGACGTAAGAAAATATCAAAATAAATCTTTGTCAATAATAAAAATCTCATTGCACCACACAATATTTGGTTATCACCATAATGAATCACGTTTCAATCAAAATAACGATTTATTTCGTGGAAATAAGAAATGATGCCTATCTCCTTTCAAAAGGTTATCAAAGCTCTTGACAGGTTGGTATCGAAACTATAAAATCTTTTATCGTTATCAATCACGTATAAGGGTATTTAAATCACGTGATCGTTCAAGAATTTTGACCTCTGATTATGCTGTAATTCAATGTTATTTATCAATCAAATAAAACCTGAAAATAAAGCATTTTTAGTTATTCATTGAGAGAACGATCAGAAAAGAAACGGTTTATGATAACGGATCTTGATTTAAATCAAGAAGCGCGACACCATGTTCTAATCATTTTACCCGATTTTATATTGCAAAACTATGTGTATGAATTACCCTTAAGGCCTACAATTTGTGCCTTTTTATCAAAAAAACACGATTCCAACGTTCGTCGAGTTGCGCTTCGTACTTTGATTTGTGATCTGAACAGTATATTTCGTTGCATCACGTAGCACGTGCTACGTGCCCATCCAATCACATTCACACAGAAGTGATTCAAAGGCCAACTTCCAACTTTAAGAATGATGACTTCTGCAATAGGTGCAATAGATACGTGTATCACTGAAAATTCATCATTCATTATTTGTTGAAATTATTGCAGCTAATCATTCGCACTCCTGCCAAATAAGATAAACTAGTGAAAAACAAATAACTTAAATGTATTTTTTTATTTATTTTAATTTAATTTTAATTTAACAATTAAAATTATGGTCAGGAGTTTGAAGTTTGAAACAATGTTTTATTTTTTTAATTAAATTTCAAAAAATAGTTCATTTGAATAAATCGAAACAGATTTGATACGCACGAAATATAAACAATTAATTAATTCAAAACTTAAATATTTGAAATTAAAATTGTCAATCGTAAATTAAATTTCAGTATGAAATCCAGAAAAAATATTAACGCTAGATTCGCTCAATCAATGAAATTATTAATAATAATTAACTTAATTAATAATATTAATAATGAAATTATTAATTATTAATATTATTAATAATGAAATTATTAATAATTATTAATTATTAATAATTAATTATTAAGTCAGGTAATACATGCTTTTTTTTATATTTTTCTTCACATGTATACTAAGACAAATACGATAATGACTTCATATATGTTTTCCATTGCGTCGCAAACTCGCTCTCATGTCCATCTATTTGAATGAACTTTGTCAATCATTTTTATTCACTATCGAAACAATAAAAATACAATTTTATTTGGAGTAGGAGCAAATCCTTTATTTCTACAATTTAAACCATAAACACTTAAAAACCTACGTTTTCAATCATTTTTATTTGAAAAGTAACAGTTTTCAGTGGGGACAAAATTCGAAGACTAGGAGGGAAGTGTTGCGTTTATGGTGAAACGATAATCGAAGTAAATCAAAGTAATTCGAAGAGGATTACCTTTTTCCATACCTTTCATTTAATGGAAGACCTTTTGAAACCAATTTTTCCAGCAATTGACTGGAATTGATTTTGTTTTTTTTTCATAAATCAATTAAATTTGAACGAGCAGCGAATCTATTAATCACACATTGACGAAATGACTGTAAATTAATGATTGTTTTTTCATACAGCCTTCATTTGCATATATATATAGATATATATCTATATTATTAGTGGAGCATTGAGTCAATTTTCCAAACAAAATTTGACACCGAATTGACAGTTAGGTATTTTTTTTTGTTTACCGGTTAGACAGTGCGATTATACTGGATTCATTACGTTAATTAATCTCTCATAATATCTTAATAATTAACGTTTTTTATAGTGCCAAATCGAATTTAATCCTCCGAACATTCTCTTTTTCTCTGCTTTGTTTTTTTTTCTTCGTAAATATATATGTGCCGTTAAAGTCTTGGATTTCGCTACAATGTAATATATGTCACAAGAATATCATCTTGGTACTGAAATTTACGTTCTAATTCTATCAGGCCCTGTTGACTATATTAGTGAAAACAATTTGTTTCCTCGCATATTTTTTCTCATGCAGTTTCTTCGAATTTGCTTTGATTTTCTTTTGTTTTAATCCCATTCTACGATTAATAATCTACGATTAATAAGGAACTGGAAAAATGAAAAAAGATTATTCAGATGCCACTTTGGTTGTAGCTTCGGTTTTAGTGTCACCCCACATCGGATGACTACCGTCGCCCTTTTTCTGCGATACTTTTTTTATGAGATCATCGGATGCCGTTTTGCGATCGTACGCCCAACCTAATTTCGCGAACAAATCAATCCACATTGTTGTCATATTCAGACCGTAATTACCAAATTCGGCAGCCTTATAATCCCAAGGGAATACGTGATGATAATTGTGCCAACCCTCGCCCATACTAAACAATGAGACGTATTTATTTTCCGCTGGTGATATTGTTCTGTCGAGAAGAAGAAGAAAAAAGAAAAATTGAGTTATTTCATATAACAGTACAAAAAAGATAAATTATTTACATACGTCGATATGCTCATCACTTATGCATTCACATTATTAACCCTAGGTTTCTACATGGGAACAAATTGATCCAAGCCAAAATCGACTTGTGACTGGCGATTTTTTTCTTGTCGATTTTAGGGGTTCCCAGGGGGGAGGGGATAAATTAAGTTAAAGCCTTTTTAGTTCGTACACCAAATGGCAACCTTTAATACCCTCTGGTTTTAACGCTGCAGGCGTTTAAAAATCGATTTGGGATCAATTTGTCCCCGTGTAGGAACGGCGTCAGAAAATTGACTTTTTTTTCCAACATAAATATGCCTTGTGTGTTCAAAAAGCGCACGTTTGAGAGATTGTGTGCAGCGTAACCGTTTGTGACAGTCTTGTCGGTCGAAAAACGCGTGTTCTCGAGCGCCTCCATGGCGCATGGCGAAGTATAGTGGCAGGTGGCAGCCTTGTGTGCTTGTATGTGAGAAGGACGCATTCGTCATTCGGCAAAAAAGTCGTTTGGCAAAATTGACAAAAGGGTACGTTTTGCGTACTGCCCGAAGGGAAACAACCGGAAGTCCCAAAATATTTGCCTTTTCTGCGAATTACCAAGATGCGACTTGCATCGAACACTTTTATGCATAAAATGTGGACCGATCGCTTAAAAAATGTTTTCAACAACCTGCGATTCATTTTGTTATTTTTCACGAGTAAATAAAAACGATACTTCCTCCAAGAAACGTTTGTGTTGCGTTTTATTCGCTACCTGTTTCGACTTTGAGATATTAAAATGTAAAATTACCGTAACGTCACCCCTTGCAGTTGTGTAAAAAAAAATGTTAAAATTGATTTGCTATCATTGTTTTCTTATAGTTTCATATCTAAACTTTATGGAACAACCGATTTATTTGAAATACAAATCAAGAATATATAAAAAAAAACTCAATTTTAAGCCATGCGTGCGATTTCTCGAAAAATGAATTAGCCTTTTTTTTTAAACGTTAACTACGAGGAAACTAATCGTTTTTTTGCATTGAGCCTTGGATCATTCGATTAATCAGGATTCGTACTATTGTTTTCAAAAAAAATCCCTCAAAAATATTGATTCTACACAGAGTTATGAGCTCGCAATGTGGCCGGGGACAAATTGTCCCCATGTAGGAACGATGGGGTAGAAAAACGTCATTTAAGAACCTAGGGTTAACGTATGAATCGTTAATTAATTAAATATTCCAAACGAGTTCGACCAGCATTTGGAACTTGTTTTACTATATGTAAGGCAGAGAGCGGCAAAAATATTATTTTTAAGGTCATTTTTCGGTATTATTACTAATTTTTCAAAAAAATACTATTATTTTTTTGAAAAATATCCATTATCCGAAAAATTGACAATTTACGGGAAAATATTGTTAATTACTCAACAAATGAATAATACTCATGTGCAAATTACAAATTAAAAGAACAAAGAAAAAATTTTTAAATATATTTCAAATTACATGAAAAATTACGAATTGCAGAAAAATTATTTATAATTACTCGAAAAATTACAAATTGTAGAAAAATTATTTCTAATTACCCGAAAAATCGAAAAAAAAATATTACTAATTACTTGAAAAATTAGAAATATTGGACAAAATATTTTTAATTAACTAAAAATAAAAAAATAGAAAAAAATATTTTTCTAATTAGTTGAAAAATGAAAAATAATTGAGAAATACTTTTCTAATTACCCAAAAAAAATATTAGAAAATAATAATTTCCTAAATACGCAGATAACAACAAATTAGAACATTTTTTTTCTAATTATTTGAAAAATAAAAAAAATAGTAAAAATTATTTCTCTAATTACTTGGAAAATACAAAATTAGAAGAAAATATATCTTTAATTACTTGAGAAATACAAATTGGACGGAAATTTTTTTCTAATTATCCGTTCAATGGTTAATAGAAAAAAATGTCATTAACCATTAAATATCATTTTTAATGGAAATTATTTTCATTAAAAACTAAATTCGATGATTAATGGAAATAATTTCCATAAAATTTCCATTTAATGGTAGTAACCGAAGTTTACTCGGTTACTGATAACGGGAGAAATTTCGGGATTAACGGGATTAATAGTAGCAGTAGCGGTTTTAGTCTGGGCCAAAATGACCTAATGTAGTAACCGAGGTTTTCTCGATTACAAATGGCGGGAGCGGTTTCGGTCTGGGTCAAAATGACCCAATAATAAAGACCGCGGTATTCTCGGTTACCAGTAGAAACAGCGGTTTTAATCTGGATCAAAATGACCCAATAGTAGAAATCGAGAAGTAGCGGTTTTAGTTCGGGTCAAATTGACCCAATGGTAGTAACCGAGGTTTTCTCGGTTACTAGTAGCCGGAGCAGTTTTGTTCTGGGTCAAAATGACCCAACAATAGTAACCAAAGTTTTCTCGGTTACTAGTAGCTGAAGCAGTTTTGTTCTGGGTCAAAATGACCCAACAATAGTAACCGAGGTTTTCTCGGTCACTAGTAGCGGTAGCGGCTTTAGTCTGGGTTAAAATGACCCAAAAGTAGTAACCGAGCTTTTTCCAGTTACTAGCAACAGAAATGATTTTGTTTTGAGTCAAAATAACCCAATAGCATAAACCGGGTTTTCTCGGTTACCAGTAGCAGCAGCAGCTTTAGTCTGGGTCAAAATGACCCAATGATAGTAACCGAAGTTTTCTCGGTTACTAGCAGCCGGAGCGGTTTTGTTCTGGGTCACAATGACCCAATGATAAAAACTGAGGCTTTCTCGGTTACCAGTAGCAATAGCAGTTTCAGTCTGGGTCAAAATGAGCCAATGGTAGTAACCGAAGTTTTCTTGGTCACCAGTAGCGGTAGCGGCTTTAGTCTGGGTCAAAATGACCCAATAGTAGAAATCGAAGTTTTCTCGGTTAATAGTAGCGTTAATAGGTTTTAGTCTAGGTCAAACCCGCTTCCGCTACTAGTGACCGAAAAAACCTCGGTTAATACCATTGGGTCGTTTTGACCCAAAAGAAAACCACTACCGTTACTGATGACCGAGAAAACCTCGGTTACTATCATTGAGTCATTTCGACCCAGACTAAAACTTCTACCGCTACTAGTGAGCGAAAAAACCTCAGTTACTACAATTGAATGGAAATTATTTCCATTAAGGCAATTTGAAAGATTTTCAAAAAAATATGAAAAACGCTCGGTTGGTAAATGATATTTTGAGCAAATAACGAGAACCACCTCCCGTTCAGTTGAAAAACGAACAGAGTGGTTCTCGTTATTTGCTCGAAATATAATCCGTGTAGGAGAAAAGTTGGTTACGGGATTTTTACCAACCGAGCGTATTTCACATTGCCTTGAACGGCCTTAACCATTGAATTTAATTTTGTCCATTCTGCCTTCTGGCTGGATTTATTTTTTAATTAGAAAAATATTTTTCTCTAATTTTTTTGTTTTTTGTGTAATTAGGAAAATATTTTTCTTTCATTTTTTTTCGGTTAATTAGAAAAATATTTTACTCTAATTTTTTGGTTTTCGGGTAATTAGAAAAATATTTTATTCTAATTTTTTGTTTTTCGGATAATTAGAAAAATATTTTACTGTATTTTTTTATTTTTCAAGTGATTAGGATTTTTTTTTTAATTTTCTATTTTTCAGGTAATTAAAAATATTTTTTTAATAATTTTTAATTTTTCAAGTAATTCGAAATATATATTATATTCGTTTTTTTTTTAATTTGCAATTATTTTGTGTGAAATACTAAATTTTGAAGTAATTGAAATTATTGTTTGACGAAATATAAAATTTTTAAACAATTCGTAACATAATATTATATAATCTCAATTTTTCGACAATAATCAATTCTTTTTTTTTACATTTTTTGTGATGAAGTAATTAGAAATAATTTTCAGTGAATTATTAATTTTTTTCATAATTAGTATTTTAATTTTTTTCATTACAATTTTGAAGTTGATTCGAAAATAAAAAATAATAATTTTTTTTGCCGATCCCTGATGTAAGACATGATTTTTTGCCATCAAAATCATCGAAATCATCGAATTGTTTTGTTGTGTTTTTGTTATTAAATCTCTTTTGGATCGCCGTCTAAACAACAAAAACATATCGCAGACCAAGTTCAAAACTGAGACACCTACCGTAACTGAACCCTTGTTATTATTTTTATTCGATCTTATGACGTTTTATTTACTCAACTCATTCGCCTCTTTTATATCGAAAAAATATGTTACTTAATTGTCAACGAACTTATCGTAGCTCCGATAACCCCAGATATGTGCGAAGCTGTTGACGGACCACGAAAAATTCAGAAATACTACGTATCGTATGAAAGCCTGAGATATTATGGCGTGATACCAATCTTCGTTCCACAAATAGACGGGAATTAGAGTCGGAATTACAAAGCAGACCATTAATTTCAGGTATCCAAAATATCTGGAAAAAACAAAAATATATATAGTCGAATGTGAACGGAATGTTGTGTAATAACTTCACACACATTTTTGTTTACTTTAACAATATTAAATTGGACAATTTTAACAGTACACGCAACAAATTTTTCAATAACATTTATTTAAGAATTCATAATAATTATTGTGCTACACATTTTAGTCGAGCTTTGTTAATGTAATAGTCTCGTCGAAGTGATTTTCTATAAGAATTTTTAGAATTTTTAGGACACATTCAGCATACTAATATGTAAATACGTGCGTAATTTTAAAAGGATTCACTATTCTATATTCGAGATATTGGCAACGAAGATTGCACAGTTTTACACAGTTCTTATGAAGAGCGATAGAAAATTTCACATTTCACGCAATAACTCCGAAACTTCTCTATAATTTTTTTTTTTTTTGTAATTCTCAATTACAGAGGAACATATGATGAAGTTTGTCAACAAAACAAGATTTTTAACCGTTTAGTTTTGGAGATACAACGATATAACGTATTAGATATAGGGAAAGTGGTTATTTCCGAAACTCCAAACTTTATATCAGACATTTTTCCCGAAAGTTCATATGTTTTTTCATTCCTATGCGAAATAACAACTAAAAATACTAAATCATTCCGAAAGTCATATCCAAGTTTTCAGAGACTGACCGAAGAGTTAACTTTTGAACGTGACTGTGGCAAGGGTTTACTTTAAACGATCCCTTTTCATTCACACCGTAACACAGAAAAAATTTGAAAACATTACGAACGAAAGTCCTCCCGATGGTTCACATTGTAGTTCAGTCGTTAAAACGGTCGAAACATAAAACCCAATAAAAGGGCGAGAAGATTTTACTACCTGACTGACTAAACTAGACAGTTAAATGGAGATTATAAAATTCACGAAGAATTTAAACTCTACAATTGATTAGTATCTTATATTGAGGAAAAGTTACTGTGTTTCTCCGTAAATTTGTGAAAAGTACAACAGAATGGCAATTTCTTTCGTTTTGTTTGACATAGTGTAGCGAAAGTGTGATCACGCACTTCAATCTTGAATCTGTCATGAAATGTTTCCCCCTGGAAAAATCATAATGAAGTTACAACATGAATTTCGAAAATTCAATAAATTTTCTATTATTATTTTTTAAATTATCTTTTACTTTATTATTATTATTATTATCATGATTATTATGACAAATATTTCTCAAGGAAGGAGAAACTTTAGCACGCGCTGTACCCGAATCGACAACGTGGTTGACCCGCTCATTGTGACCCTGAAGATAGCGCGAGAATCACGTGACTCCTGATCCAACAAAAGTTTTTGACCACGTGTATAATTCCCATGCATATCAAGTTTATCCTCCTTCTCATTTATCAACATCCTCCTTGTGATTGGACAGGAAAAATAGTAATATTTTTCCATTTGAAGAAATTTTTCACACCGATAGATAAATTAACACTAAAACGTCCAGACTCATCATGTCGGAAGAATTTTTCTCGAACTACGTTGCAGCTAGGTGGGACTCGGGCTTTTGAGTGGCGTTCAAACATTCTTAAGAGGCTATGATGCTGGCAATGACGTCAACGCTAGCCCAAAAGCCCAATGTACTAAGTCGTCATCGGGGGATGACGACCAAGGAATAAGGGATACTCGGGTCCGAGACGCTAACACGACTAGATGTAGTTCTGTCAAGTCTACTCAGGTGGATTATCAATTTATCATTCATTACTATTCAACTACATTGTCTTCATCATTACTATCACCGTGTTAATCAACTATGTACTTTTACCGTTTTATCAACTTATAACCAATTATACAACCAACTTTATACGTTAATTATATTGTATGCGTTAGATTCTTGTGAACTTGTATCCACTAAAATATACGTGGCAAAATAGACTTTTGCATAGAAATAAAAATAGAATTTGCATAGAAAATACAATCACTATTTTCCATACCAATTTACATGAATTTATAGAAAAATTGGGTGTTCTTGCGAAATCCCAAAACCGAATTTTGATGTGAAATTTGGCACACACATTCCATTTCACTATATGAGAGTCTCCTTAAAAGGATTTTTGGCGACTAGCAATATTTTTCAAGATATTGAATTTTTTGAGAACGTTGTTTAGCACGCTCTGATATATCTATATATCTCTCGCCACGCTCTCACGTGCTATGTACTATTTCTATACATATATAAATAATATATATGTATAGATATATTTATATATATTTATGTAAGTACCAGTCCCAGGACTAGTTTATAAGAAAAATTTTTATTAGAAAATTTGTTAAAATAGTATAATGAACACGCGCAAATAGTGTGCCAAATTTCACATCAAAATTCAGTTTTGGGCTTTCGGAAGTTTATCCGAAAAATTAAACTGTCTCGAATTTATTATTTTTAACAACTTTTAATTAACACTTTTTTTAATACATTAAGAGTGACAACTATTCTTTTTCGCTTTTTTTGGAATTTTTTTTGATGAACCATTAAAACACACTATTTTTGAATTTTTTCCACACATTTATTAACATTTTTACAGCCTCTCAGAATTTTAACAAACAAAAATAACGAGTTGAATCGACTTTACACCGTTCGGAAGGCACTGGTGTGTTGGTTGACGGCTGCCATGATTCCGGAGGTTTTGCTCATCCGAAATCAAAAAATCAAACGGCATTTTAATTTGTAGACCTGATGCTATCACCAGAACTAGAGTAAAGTAAAAATATCGAAAATTGAATTTTTACTTTAGTTCCGGCGATAGCCTTAGGTTTACAAATTGAAATGCCGCTTGATTTTTTAGATGAGCAAAACCTCCGGAATCATGACAGCCGTCAAACAACACATAAGTGTCTTCCGAACGGTGTAAAGTCGATTCAACTCGTTATTTTTGTTTGATAAAATTCTGAGGGATAGTAAAAGTGTTAACAAATGTGTGGTAAAAATTCAAAAATTGCGTGTTTATCAAAAAAAAATCCCAAAAAAAACTAAATAAAAATAGCTGTCACATGGGATGACTTCCTTAATCGAAACAGATTAAATTTGTACATTTGGACTTACTTTTGCGAAAAGCGAACAACAGGATCAGCCAAAACATCACTCATATCGATGTTACGACCTCGTCTCAAGACTTCTGGATGTTTCTTCATCATGAGCCAGCCAACGTGGGCAAAGAAAAAACCTCTTTTACTATTGTGAGGATCTGCATCAGTTTCCGTATACTTGTGATGTACTCTATGGTCTCTCACCCAATCGTATATTGAATTCTAAGAAAACAAAAAGAATGGAGACGTTTGAAATTAATGTGAACGATAAGGATCCATAAATAGGACACGATCTTTATATAAGTACAAAAATAACAAACAAAAAAGGGCCGACAGTGATGGCTGCGCGGTCGGTGTCCGGCTCTGGTGGTCTCCCAAGTTAGGCAGCCTCAGGCGAGGTCAGTACTTAATTCGGTGACCGCTTAGCCATGTACCAGCTCGCGCATTAATCGCTGAACGGGTGTTAGTTTTTCTGAGTTTCCGATGGTGCTTAACCGATGAAGACTCTATAAAAATAGAGCCTCCTGCATCGATCGAGTTTTCCACAATTTTTCTTGGCCCACGTGCAAATACGATACAGTTGTGCATTAGGAAAGAGTGGCTGTAGGCAACACTGTTGGGGGGTCTCCCAGGATATTGGAACGTAGTAAAGTGAAGGAAAAGTGGGGTTAAAGTGATGAGATGAGCCCGTAAAACCTCGCGAGAGTATACGCAGGAATAATAAAAAAAAAAAAAATTATTATATAAACGAAAATATCCTCAATTAATATTAGCTAGACTGATCAAACTTGTATGCTTACTTCGCCAGCAGTAAGGTAAGCGATGAGTAGAATTATACGAAGTGGCATGTTAGCTTTGTACGACCGATGTGTCCAGTAACGGTGTGCACCACCAGTAACTCCAAAACCCGCGGTGCCGCACATAAAGCAACCTGGATAATTGTTAATAGCAACAAAACATCTAACTGCACATTTGATGTTAATTATTTATATGCACAGGTTAGGCTACAACGCTTGCCATCATGAGGTCGTAGTCTCGCCAAAGCGTTTTTCTATAGAATTTTTTAAAATTTTGAGGACACATGCAGAACACTGTTGTGTAATTACGTGCAAAATTTCAAAAGAATTCATTCGAGATATTGGAAATCAAAGATTGCACAGTTTTACATGTGTTCTTATGAGGAGTGGTAGGAAATTTCATATTACTCGCAATAACTCCGAAACTTTTCTACAGATTTTTTTTTTTAATTGTCATTTACAGAGGAACATATGACGAAGCTTGTTAAAAAAACAAGAATCTTGACCACTTATATTCGGAGATATAACGATATAAAGTATTAGATAGGGAAACGTAATTATTTCCGAAACTCTAAACTTTGTATTAACGGGACAGACCTAGTTAGAATTTTCGAAAAATCGATTTTTTTTTAATTTCATTTTCAAAAAGTAGAATCTCTTACGAACATTTTCCGCCCAGGTAAATGTAAATCGGACCATTATTCGCCGAAATACAAGACTTTGTAGCACGTCGTGTCTGAGCCATAGGTAAGCAGGTAGCGGACTTCAAGTGCGTTTTTCTCGAAACCATGTTTTTGAAGTCGGTGATCACTGTAGCTCGAGAACGGCTTTACCGATCGGGTTGAAATTTATATCACTTCTTCTATACATGGTAGTCCTCCATATGAACGAAGGATTTTTTTTTTGGATAATTATTTTTATTTTTAATAGCAAAAAATGGAACTGATATTTTGGTCAAAAAACACTTTTGACTTTTAACGGCCGCCATTTTGTGAAAAATGGAAATTTTTCAAAACCCTTCGTTCAACCGGAGCATTATATCATTAACTAAAAATCCCCTCCGTTTTTTTTGTTTCAGATGAGCCGTTGCAGCGTGAGCTTGATCACCGCAAACCGTGTTTTTTTTTTGCAGCGTCCTCGGCAATTGACGGTCACCAGCTTATTTCGATATGTATTGCGTTGAAAAAATTGCAACATATACATTACATATGTATCTTTTAAACGGAAGAACTTTTGTTGTGAATTATTTTATCGTTTGACCAAAAAAAAATCGGAAAAAAGGCCTTTTTTTTGACGTTCCAACTAGGTCTGTCCCGTTAAATATTTTTCCGGAAAGTTTATGTTTTTAGATCCCTGTAAGATGTAACGACTACCATTATTAGATTATTCCTCTAGTTATATTCAAGTTTTCGAATATTGGCCGGGGAGTGAACTTTTGAACGTGACTGTGGCGAGATTACTAGCTTAAATATAACTTAACTTTAGCCTGTATAAATATAGAAAAGACCAGTGCGTAATGGGATACCTAAGAAATCTGTTAAAAACTGTTTTTTCATAGTTTTTTTCATATAGCATTATCTTTCGCAGATTTGATACTAATTCAAGAATTCGGTTGTTTTCAAATACAACTGCAAAGAAGATATTCAGTATCTCTATCTTCATTTACGTGGCTAGACTTTGCAGAAAGTCGACCTTTGCTTTAGACTTTAGATTTGCTTATTTTATCAAATTTGTTTTTGCGCTTTATTAGCTCTTGCGTCTTATCGTAACGTGGAATTGCTTCGTTTGTGGAATATTCCCTCGACTAATGAGAGCCGATAGATAACGAAAGAAACAAATTTTTTAATGAAAAATAACGAAAAACGTGGGAGCTTTTTCAATTACGAGTAAAAAGAAATTTACCAAGTCTATTTAAATCAATGAAAATACAATACTTTCTTAGATTCCCCGCTTTGACTCGGTCTCTATACATATGCACTTAATATTTATATCTATCTTTATATTATCTTACTCCATAGTGTCAATAGCTTATGCTCCAATGGGGCAACCGTGAGTAAACCGTAGAGAGCTACAAAGTGAAATCCGAAAATTCGTACGACGTTTGACCATATTATGGGTGTTTTAAAGCCGAATGGTCCTGTCGGATGATATTTCGTCAATGAGTGATCAATTTCATCCTCATGTTCGTCCTTAACGAGATCATCTATCTCCGCCATATCCTCGGTGTCCTCTATTTCCTTAACAGTCATTGCTTCTGTCGGTGGCATCTTTTGTTCACTCCTTAAACTGTTGCTCGTTTAATCGTCGCATCTAATGACGATCCAGGGAGAAAAATATTGATTTTCGTAATTACTTTCATTGTTTCAGCTTAATTCCAATGGAAGCTTAATTTTTTAACCGCTAAATTTGGCACAGTAAAAAATATTCACGAAATTTGAAACTACCACGTTTTCGCTAAAAGTGTAACGAAATTTTGAAATGCATGAAAAAATTCATTCCCATTTTTTCTAACGCGAACTCATGATAGTTTCAGTTCAAAAAACAAAAACAAACGGTGCAATTTCATGACCAGTGCATATATTAGTATTAAGAGTCGCGGTAGCGACTCGAGACAAGTACAATTACAAGCGAGTCTCTACAAGACACTTTTACAGGAAGCACCACGATTCTACCTGTTTTTGAAAATTGTTTCTTTAATATTTATTAAATGAAAGCATTTTGGAGGATTATTTGAGTTCACGTTTTTTTTTTCTTTCGATCGCGACTAATTAGAACCTCGTATTATGCTCAAAGCGTATTGATAATATTAATTTTTTTTTAAATCATTGCACCGCAAAATTCAACATTTTTTTCGCACACATTTTTGATGCTCAATTGTTTTTTTCGCATTCGCTGTCTCGTGATACTAGTAAGTAATATTGGTATAAAGTTCTGGTGGTACTAGAGATCCGTCGCGGATGTGACAGCTGACCAATATTTTGGTATCCAGTTTTGACTTTTTGTTAGAGTAGATAGAATGATAGTGCAAAAATCCAGTGTCATTTATATTGATGATGATTAGTCTCACCAGTTTTGTGTTCAGTTAAAAATGGCATAGTTAAAAAAAAGAAAAACTTTAAAAAAATGAATTAAAAATATAAAAAAGTCAAATAAAAAACCAAAAATAATTCATAATAAAACAACTCCCTCAGGATTTCGTTCTTCTGATCTGAAAAGATTCATCAATGAATAATTAAACGATAATTATGGCAGCTGATATGAAATTTAGGGGATGTTGAGAGACGTCTCCAAGACTATGCACAAGAGATGCAGGAGAATTCTCCCGACATCCTCTAAATTTCATATCAGCTGCCATAATTATCGTTTAATTATTCATTGATGAATCGTTCCAGATCAGAAGAACGAAATCCTGAGGGAGTTGTTTTATGATGAATTATTTTTTGTTTTTTATTTGACTTTTTTATATTTTAATTCATTTTTTTAAAGTTTTTCTTTTTTTTAACTATGCCATTTTGCAGTCGGGAGTTTTATGTTTTTTTTAACAAATTTTATTTCACACTTTTTAAAGTTCACTACTATCTATTTTTGATGGTGGGTTTTAATTTAATTCATTTTTCAAACATTGACTCCATTCTTATGTTTGAAAAAAATATGTTTTCATGAAGTTTTACTATAATAGCAGGCAGCATTTTTTTGTTTTTCAAAACAATTTTATTTTTATTTTGAATGTTCATCCTAGTGTCAAGCTCTCATTTTGTAAAATGGGATTTCGTTTTTTAATCCGCCATATTGGATCCGCGATTATGAATTTCTGAAATATGATTTCAGATTTAGATTCAGCGACCTTGAAAACCGTTGAGTGCGAGCTTTCATTAGGAAAACATAATACTTGGTTTTTTCAATCCACCATACTGGATCCGCCATTTTGGATTTCCAAAATATGATTCCAAATTTGAATTCAGCGATCCCAAAAAATCTCAAGTGTCAGTTTTCATTTCGAATAATAGTTGGTTTTTCAATCCACGATTTTTAATTTCTAAAATCTGATTCCAAATTTGGATTCAGCGACGCCAAAAACCCTCCAATGTTAGCTTTCATTTCGAAAAAATAAGATTTTGTTTTTTAACCTGCCATATTGGATCCGCCATTTTGAATTACTGAAATCTGATTTCAGATTTAGATTTAGCAACCGCGAAAATCCCTGAGTGCCAGCTTTCATTACGAGAGAAAACTATTTGGTTTTTTCGATCCGCCATATTGGATCCGCCATTTCGAATTTACAAAATCTGATTTTAGATTTGGATTCAGCGACTCCAAAAACCTCTGAGTGTCAGCTTTTATCTCGAAAACAGGAAGACTAGAGTAAAGGAGTGGACACAGTGTGCTTTAGAAATGTACACGAAATCCCAGCCTGAAACGGCGGCGCTGCGATCGAAAAGATCCTAGTCATATATATATTTAGATCAGACACACCGTTACTACTGATTTACTAATGTCAATTTGTCAAAATACGCGCAGTGTCTATGTTTATAAGTGTAATTTTTTTTTTATTAATGTACAGTGTTAATTTATTGTGCTCAACAATAGAAGTATATTAAATTTCTTTGAATAAAAATAAATTCAAACATGAGTAATCTGCTTAATCTATGATTTCTGTTTACTTTTTCAACCAAAAAATAGTGAATATTTATTTTTCTCATTACTAGAGCCAGCCAGAACGAATAATAAAAAATGTAAAGTGAATGTAATTATTTTAAAAATTATAATTTTAATGTGATTATTTTTAAAATTATAATTTTTAAAATAAGTACATTCACTTTACATTTTTTATTATTCGTTCTGGTTGACTCTAGTAATAAGAAAGATAAATATTCACTATTTTTTGGCTGAAAAAGCAAACAGAGCAAAAAAGCAGAAATATTTTTTTTTCTGTTCCTTGGGTGTAAAAATAGCGAGAATGTTTTGTTACCTGAGCTCCTCCGATACTTTTAGACATTCAAATTAATTCCGAACGGATGATTACGCGAATTGTAAATTTTTATAAAACAGAAAAACACATATTCAATATTTTCTTGGTTGGAAAACAAAACGGGTTTGGAATAGCGTATTTTTGCTTTCTTAGAAGCAAATTTTTTGTTCCTTACTGCCTAAAATCTCTTAAAAATGAAAGAGCATATGATAACGTTTCCGATGTATTTATTTACAGTATTACAAAATAAATAATTTGTTGACACGTTCTACAAAATTATAACTTTTCTCACATGAAAAACACGGCACAACAGAACTCACTGAACTGAATAGAAAAAATAGTTTTCCTAACCTCTAATATATCGTGATTTGGGTACGAATCTTCTTTTTCTAGTGCGCAACAGTCACTTTCATCATGTGGACTAATTTTATTACTATATTGTATGATCTTTCCGACCCATGCGATACTAGTGGCGAAGCGGAGAACTAATTGAGAACGGGTTTTTGAGGACGCCGTTACTACTTATTTTCCTATGCTGTGCTCACTCCTTTACTAATAGTCTCCCTGCTCAAAAAAATGAGATTTGGTTTTTTGATCTGCCATATTGGATCCGCCATTTTGAATTGTAATAATTATGTAAGATAGTGATAAAAAAAATGTGTTGTACCGCCAATTTAACGTTTCCATCAATTCGTTCTCATTAAGTTGCTTTCCTCCCAAATGTTTTAATTCCATATAAACCTTGAAATTTATAATAATAATTGTTATTTAAGAAAAAAAATAAGTTTTCCATTTAAAACCTTTGTCATATTTGGCTATGTTAAACAGATCATGTTTTCATTTTTCGAATTAGTATGAATTTCGATTCATAAAACCTCGTTTGGCATGTTGGAGTGAAACTAGCAACATACAACAGTGTGAAGTAGGCGATGATCGAAAACTGCTCATATTGCGATATGTTCAAATGATGTATAACATTAAAATTAAATAAACGAAAAAGTTCGCAATGAATTTCGAAATACTATGGATAAGAACATTGTCCGCCATATCTAGAAAGTTGTACAAAAAATTGGTCAAGACATATATCATCGTTCCCGAGAAAACTGGCGACAAAGGAATATCCCCCCCATCAGCTGATCACAGTGAAACACATAACTCCCGTCTTTTTGCCCTACGGGCAGTCGGGAGTTAAGAATGATAGTGCGGGAATGAAGTGTCATTTCATTTGAATATACTTTTTTACCGACCGCACGGTTCACGGCATTCTCAGACGGTAAAAATCCCGTAAACTATTATATATCTCTTGTACCCATGGCGGCTTAGTCGGTATTTTACATCGTTTCTTGTAACAAGAATTTTCATTGGAAAAAAATTTACTCAAAGTTGATCGCTTATTTTTTGTTGCATAAATTTACGCAATGTACTATGCGTGATTAATAAACGCATTTATTATAACATTATTATAACCTCGTTAAACAGTACTGTCGAAAGTTTTGTTCCGTTCAAATTCTTTTAGCAGGAAACTTTGTTAGCATAAATTGGTTGTTTCGAAATCTCAAAAAGAGAATGAATACATGAAAAAATATTCTATGAGAAATAAAATGCAAAAGAAGTTTTAAAATGCACAAATAATTAGAATGAAAGAAACCCAAAAGGAAATCAAGTGATGCGAAATAATTTTGAGCGAAAAGATATTTGATTTAAGAAAAAAAAAATTTCATAAGTACTTCACCAATTTTCTTTTACCTATTGCTCATGAGATACAATTGGTGATTAATAAACGTTATAATAGAAAACCTCCCATAGTACTTTGGCCGAAATTCTTTTTTGCGATCAAACTTTTGCTCTGGAAATTTTGTGCGCATACATTTTTATTTGAAAATATCGTTTCGTGATTTTTTTTATTTAAAAACTTTCAGTGCATTTTGATGCTATTGAAATATTTTTTCGGTAACATTTTTAATGGAATATTTTTTGATCCGTTGATCTCTTGGCACGGATATTTCGGTGTAATATTTTTTGAAATTTTTTTTTACAAAATTGAAAAAAATTCAAGTTCTTACTTGTTCGTGGTTCTTTTATGCGTCGTATCTTGTCAGAACTACTACTGTACATTTTAAGTAATTTAATAATTTTATAAGAATTAACGGTTAATTACGAAGATTGAGTTCATTTGAACACTTCTTAGATCAATATTTCACAATGCATTTCTAATCCCAATATAGTCGCAATACAGTAGCTCAAAATTCGATCATTTATCCATTTTTAGCCGAAATCATTAAAAAATTGCCTCAGCGACCTTTAAAATTTTTATTGAGGATCCAATTCTTGAGAGAATCACTTTTTGATCAAATTTTACCATATTTTGCTGTAATACCGAAAGAAATGTTAACTCTTTTGCATCACTCAAGTACGTATACAATATATACATGTTTAATTGGTAAGCTATAAATGTATACAAAAAATCAACAAATCCCCGCAAAAAAAAAACAGCATAAAAGCTGTAAAAAAAAGTTGAGACAAGTACATTTACTCCCCCCAAATCGTTGTTTCGGTAAAAAATCCTCTTCTGAACACGAACTCTAACGAGAAGTTATAACAGAGATTTCGTTCCAAAAAAACCAACCTAGCAAAAATTTTCTAATTCACATCAAACCTCTCAAAAAATTATAGGATAACCCTACAACATTTTTTTCGATAAATTAAAAACTCACAAAAAGTTTCAAGAGAGCCTCGCAAAAATTTACCAATTAAATCCTAATCTCACACAAAATGCTAATTCAAATCCGACCAAAAATTAAGTCTAAACTTTACAAAAATGAATTAAAACTATAAAAGCATTAATAGTAAAATATATTGAAGCCTATTAACCTCTAATAAAAAATTTTCCAATTAATTGAAAATACAGATGTACTACAAGTACAGTTGTTCTACACAAAAAGAATAATAATTAAAAAAAAATAGAATACAAAAAAAAATTTAACGAAAAAAATTAAATTGAAAAAAAAAATTTGAGCCGAAGTACTTGGCGAGTTTTCCTGATTAATTCATACAATGTGCTTAATTAAATTCAATTTGCTTACATGCTTACAAACTCGCCACGGATTTTCGCGAACACTTCGAAAGGGTCTACTTATACGCGTTCGTGTTTATTTTTTGTGCTTTCTTTGTATTTATTACTTATTTTCGCTAACACATTCATACAAAGCACACCGTTTGATCTTTGACATATATGAATGCACTTTAAGTAAATCCGTCGTCGAGACGCGGAGTGGCAGGGGTCGATGGTCCAAGCTGCTGCGCGAATACTCGAGCTTGCGCAAGCGCCCAAACAATAAATAACAAATCTTTTTCCACCGTTAATATCATCCCCAAAAAATAGAATCGATTTTGCAGAATAGGGACCGTGTGTGGGCTGTAGAGAGCAGCACAACCGCCGATGTGCGCGCTCTCTCGCGTCTAAATGTGCAATTTTTGCGGTGCTATTTTGGTTTTAAAGTGTATAAAAAACAACCATATATTGTAAATAATAATGTTGATAATTATCAATTAAGGTTTTCGACCCGTAATTAATAATTGTATTGGGGATTACAATTAATTGAAAAGAAAAAAATTATGTGATTCAGGACACGTTTCAAATATCGTAGAAACAGAAAATATCGTTGACGAACCGGCAATATAAATCCATTTCCTTCGTTTCTCGCTCTTCCATGGAATATGGACAGTGCTCTCGGGGAAAGAATAGTATTTCCAAAATGATTTACCTTTCCAAAGGCAAAATGGTGTGTAAAAGCCGTCTCGCATGTAACAATGTCTTTTTGATGTAGAAAATACAAATGAAATAATTTTATTTCGTAAATTAATAAAAAAAACATTGTAACTCTCGTATACGCTCTTGATAACTTGCATTTAGTTAATGTAGAGATTGCCCACTTCGTGGCGTTGTGAGCGCCCTTCACGGTCCCTATTTAAGAAAATGTTAGACATCGTTTTTTCCCCACCCCCATACTCGTTTTTTTCTACTTCAACCTCTTACATCCCGAAAAAATTATAATTCCATTTGCATTTGTAATATTTTTGTAGTATTTGAAACAGATCTATTATTTATAGATTTTTATTTCAATGATAAAAGATTTTTTGATAGTTCGATTCTCAATTAGTGAAATCAGCCGACTGGTATGACCAAAACATGCATTTTTTTATATTATCGCTGGAACATCGTCTCGATTGATTTTTGCCTACGCATGTGCTCTTGCGGAGATTTTCGCACGAATACCTACCTCCACATTGTAACCATGCCTTTTTGCCAGGCTCTCTCTTGTTAGAGCACCTCGAGTTGGGAGCGGAAATTACAAGAGTTTGAATTTCCTTCGTATCAAATAAAAATGAAAAGGTCGTCGATTTCATGTAAATTTATTTAAAATATATATTTGCATGGAAACGATTTATTTTTTGCTACATCGCTACATTTAAAATTTAAATTTTCCATTAATGCCGTTATATAAAATTGTAAATGCCGACAGGTCAACTCGTGATGATACAGAACAACTAAATATGACTCTAATTAAGGGAGGAGATCCCTTTAGAACTTTCAAAAAATCGATTTTTCCCCATAAAAGATTAGTGCAATGTCTTAAAAATATCGTACTAAAATTTTAAACCGAAATGCGAAGCCGTTCGGAAGTTATAGCCATAAACATGACACAACTTATCGACGCTCGAGCGCTCTCTGCATGCATAGTCGTGCATTACCGACGAGGCTACCTACCTACATCCATTACTAAGCGTCCAGAAGTATATTTTCTCGACTTATGAGGGTCTGTCGAAGTAATATTTACTCCAGAGATTTTGGGGTGGTCATACACAAAATGCCACTGAAAATTTCAACTCTCCTATCTGGATCTTGGCTCCGAAGCATTTAAATTTTGAATTAAAAACTTCGCAATTGCATCCTATCTTACGGCTGGGCTATTTAATGAAGGATATTCATCACTTTTAAAAATTATTGTGGTATCATTGCCAGTTGGTGAAAAAATTACGCCAATAGCGCTGACGCTCGCTGAGTGCATCGACAGGAGCAACACAGTTTCTTATCAACCAAAGAGGCTCGAAAAGCACAGAGAGATCAAATGGCCGAGGAAAATCAATTCTTCGAAGAAGCTGAAGGCTTCTATATGAAGGCTGTATATGGCCCTACAACCGCTGATTAGCTGGTAATTGTTATTATTGACTTATCACCGAGAAGTTTTGTCACTTCTCGGTGACAAAACTTTAAACGCGTTTTAATCCAAACTAGATTTCTCAAATTGGCGGGCATTCTCAAGTAAAAACTATTCAGCCGATCTTGACCAAGTTAATTATCTTCGATATGAGCCTAAATTTTCCAGAAAATCGGCCAAAAACAGTATTTTTTCATGGCAAAATATAGGAAAAATTTCATTAAAAATTGCAATTTCTATTTTTGACCCGTATAATTCTTCCAATTTTTTCCATTTTTTAGGCTCATATAGAAACTAGGAATGTTTAATATAAAAATGTTCAACCATATTGGTTCCAGATGGCGACAACGAGCCCCAAGTGGTACGCCAACTTCGAAGTCTCCGGTCGGCCTGCTCCAAAGCCATGCAGTGGGATATGCCGGCCATTTTCTGTTGTTTTGTAATTTAAAAAATACGCTTTGGTACATCAAAGTACACAGTAATAAATGCCAAAGTTTCAAAAATTTCGAAAAATACTTTTCATTCCAAAAAAATCTCGCAAAATCGATTTTTTAGCCTTGTAAAGGGACCTCCCCCCTTAAGAATCATAGTTTTCGAGATATCTACATTTTCCTGAAATTCGGGAAAAGTTCTAAATTTAGGCAATATTTCATATATTACATCTGCATCGGTTTCGTTTTTTTTCTGATTATTACTAACAGATGTGGCTAACAATAATAACATATGTGTATTTTGCTATTATTTGCTATTTTGCATTTTTACTTCTCAGTTTGACTTGTAATGCTGTAAGAAATGTACGAGGCCGAACTCGCAAGATATCTTAAAAAATGGCTCATTCATTCTGGATATAAAAATGATCGAGAAAATGATGCAATACTTGGGATGTTTTTTTTCTGGACAAACAATATTGCTGTTTTATTACGAAAGGAGATTATTTTGAAATCTTCCCATTGTCTAATATTTTGGCGGATTTTTCGGTGGATCGCTTATTCACTTGTACTCGTATTTGCAGTTGTGATATATGAAATACTGCTTCAAGTTAGAGATTTCCGCAAGTTTCGAGAAGTGCGGATATCTCGAAAACTACACCCACAAAAAACATCTAGTCGATTCAACTAGGATCTAGTTAAATCAAATAAATTTTTTTCCTTATCTCACGGCCAAATAAAGGTCTATTTAACTTTACAAAATTATATTTTTTTATCACAATATTTGTATATTCTTGATCAATGAAAAATTTTATATATGTATTGTAACGCTTTTCCCGTCAAGCGCTTCAAATTATATTTGCTCTCGATACTTTCTGGACGCCAGTTTAAGATAATTCTTAAACAATTTTTATTTAAAATTATCGAGAACAAAATAATAAGGTTTCCCGGTCGTAGCTGTATTTTAAACCAATTGTGGTAGAGGGGCTCGGTCAATTACACAAAATAAATATTCACACCAACAATCCAACTCCGGAATTACAATAGCATTTATTATTAAATGACATTAAAATTTTGAATAAAATAAGATTTCCGGAAAAATATTATATGAAAAGTTTACAATAGTTCTCAATTATTTGACATTCAATAATTTAAAAGAATTTATAATTTTAAGTGTTCGAAAATAATTTATAACAAAAATATTTGCCTTTCGGCTCGATATTATAACAATTTAACTTACAACTATGGATCTCGAGATTGAGCTAAATCAAATACTAGAATCCTCTCGGCAATTCAAAATAAAACTTTAACAACGACAATTCGCGAACGCTTTAAATCGCGGGACAAGACGTTACTAGAATTTTCCAAACGCGTACGTACCCGAAACAATATCGCTCTTTTAAATCCCAAAATTCACAAAATATACTCGCGAGTACAAAACGGTACGAAATCACAACAAAACAAAATGAGAGCGAAACGACGGCTCACCGCTACGGTTTCAGAGATTGGAAATCCGGAAAAGGACCACGGATGCTTCCACTCGATAATTCCGATGGCGTCGGGTTCTTGATCGAAGACGGCTACGGCTGAGAAAAGACGTCCTCCGTCGCTGCTGCCCAAACTCGAGTCCTCGATAATTTTTCCGAAGCGCGATATCGTGGATTAGGGTCCTAGCCCCCCACCCTTCGCCTACTCACGGGAATCTAGAATTTTCTCGAACCTTCGCCCTCTCCTTTTATTATTCGCCAACTATATTTAAATTTCGAGTGTGAATTCGAAACGCGCCGCGACGCTGATCAACGATGACTTTTCGATACGTCCGAGGTTTACCGAAGATCCCCGATGCTGATTGACGCATCGTCGAGTTCGACAGCTCTGGGTGAGGGCTTCGAGCTAGCGACCCTCGCTCGATATGATTTTTTCGCGCTCCGTCGATGACCTTGACGACCGAAACTTCTCAAGCCTTCCCTCTCAACGATACGACAATTCTGACAATGATGATAATTCCGATGTTCTCTCTCTCTCTCTCTCTCTCTCTCTCCTCTCTCTCTCTCTCTCTCTCTCCCCCTCTCTCCCTCTCCCCCCTCTCCCCCTCCCCCTCCCTCCCTCCCCTCTCTCTCTCCCTCTCTCCCTCTCTCCCTCTCTCCCTCTCTCCCTCTCTCTCTCCCTCCCTCCCTCCCTCCCTCCCTCCCTCCCTCCCTCCCTCCCTCCCTC